>JAQQSU010007595.1:0-13178 GCA_028627135.1 Pseudochirops cupreus
CTTGGAGTGGCTAGTTCCAGGAGTTGGGCAGTTAACCATATCTCTTCTCAAGGTCCTAGGCAGGGTCCCAGGAAAAGCGCAGCCCTCATGTTCCCAGGATTTTCTATCCCAAAACAACTCAGGGTAATAGAAAGGTCTTATTGAGTTAGGGCCTTGGTTTGTATAATCTTATTCCGTACAGAGGGGCTTACCTTGCCCTTTCACAAGACAGCTCAGGGAAGGGGGGTGGGGGTCAGTATGTGCTCCTCCTTGACCTCCCAGCCCTACCCCTAGCCCTACTGTTCCCCTCCCTGACCTGGCACCCCTCACAGTCAGCCTCCCTAGCCCTCACCAGGCAGGGACAGTGGCCCCAGAGCAGTGGAGACCAGAATGACTGGCTGAGGCAAAAGATAATCCAGGCAATGATATTGTAGTGAGAGCCACTATAGAGCTCACCTGGGGAGGAGTGACCAGATTGAGCAGAGGTGGACTCCTGTGAGGCTCCCCATAGTCCAATCCAGGCCCCCTCTTGTACAGAGCAGAGCATGGCCTACCCAGGCAGGTGGATAAGACCACCTCCCTCCCTCTCAGCCAGGGGTGGAGGTCCAGCCAGACACCCACAGAGCCTGAGTTTAGGTGCTGCCTCAAGGTCCTCTCTGTAAATAACAGGGAAATCCCCATGATAAACAGCAGGAAAATGTACAGGAAGAGAGACATGTCTGATAAACAGGAAGAAGAGGAGGGTTCAGGAAGCCAAGCATGGCCTGCTGCCAGGGAACCAGACCAGGCAAACTTTCCCTCTGCCCTGGCCCTGCCCCCGACCTACTGACCCCTCTACCCTCCATGGCACAGCTCACTGGGAGCACAGATAGGAACACCTCCAGACAATAGCCAGCCCCATAGAGATACCTACTTGGCCAGGATTGTATCAAACCTCATTGCTCCTCCAGACTGGCTGTTCACCTACAGCTTCCATTGCCCCCTCCTGAATCTCCAGCCTGTAGATTGGTGAGGACCAAGCAGAGGCCCAGGGGGCAGCCTCACCTGGCCCAAATAGGCACAGTCTTAGAGAGTAGAGCCCAACCCCCTCACTTTGCAAATGAGAAAATGGAAATAGAGGTCTGAAGAAGACCACAGACTAGCCTAAGATCACAGAGTTAGAGCCAAGAAGAGAAGCCAGGCCTTCAGATGGCAAATTCCCCTCACTTTCCATTATACTCCTTCCTCACACCCCAGAGGTTCCTGTTTCCTACCCAACATCTAGAACTAAGCTCTCCCAACTAGGGGTCTCTCAGTGCTAGATCACACACACATACTCACACCCATGAACACACACACACACCCACGAACACTCACTCACACGCCCCCCCTCCCCTCCCACACCTTGATCTGGAATGAAGACCCAGACACTAGCAGCTTTCCCCAGACCACAGAACCTGGGTGCAATCCTCCCAAACACGTGCACACACTCCTAAAACCAAGCCCACAAAACCAAGAATTTCTCCAAAGCTCAAAAAACCAGACTTAGAACCCAAGGTGCTGTCCTGTACCTGCAAAACCCTGCAACTAAAAAACTTCCCCTGGACCGGGAATGTAGGAGGCAAGCCGCCCCCCCCCTCCCCACACACAAACACACAAGAGAACTCAGATCTAGAACTCGGGGGCTGCCTCAGTACACCTAGAGCTTAGACATAGAACCCAAGAGCCTCTCTCCGACTCAGAACTTGGGAAGCATTCCCCAAACCTAGAACCTGATTTCTCTCAAGAGTAGAGAGGTGATGGAGGCAACTTCCTCGGAGGAGAGAGGGGAGCGCAGAGGCTCCGAGGGGAGGAACCTCTAGAAGCCTGGCCCCGCCCCCTCCACGCACAAGCCAATCAGACCCCCCTTCCCTTCCCGGACAGGTGGGAGGAGGGGAAGCCGGGTGCCACCCCATGCCTGGCTAGTCGCTTGGACGACAAGTCTCTAACTTAAGCGGATGGTCACCCAGCCTGGCCACTGTCCATCCTACCCTGAGCGGAGACTTCTTCCGAGGTGAGCAGCCCTTGCCTTCTAGCCGGGGACGGGGGGTGAGGGGTGGGCGGCTCTCTAAGTGCTTGAGGGGCACTTGTCCCGCCTTTCCCCGCAAGCCAGAGTCTGGGTATCCCGCACACACAACCGCACACCTGCTCTCACATACCCATGCGGTCTAGAACTGTGGCGCTTAAGGCTGAAGCCCAACTTTATCCTTCCCACTTCGACCTTTTGTCTGGAATCCTCGATCCACCTTTCCCTTGCTCTCTTGGCTCGCACAACATACGCACTCAGGCTCCCCCCGTCGGAAATGGATCTCTAAGCGCTTCAGAAATAAACCCTTTCCCTCTTTCTTTGTCCCAGGCGTCTGAGTCTTCCGCCTCTCCCAACACTCTCCAAGATCTCAACTAGGGATCTATAAACATTAAGAGGAAAACCCTCCGAGCCCGTTATTCGTTACCGGGAGACTCCGTGGCTCCCTCCATTGCTGTCCCCGCGCATTCCGACATGAGGCCTTTGCCCCTGAGTTCCATCTCCACCCTTCACCAACCCCCGCGCGGCCACCAAAAGCTCTGGTGTTCCCCTTCTCGGGTGGCTGCCCTTCCCCCCACTTCCTCAGGCGTCGCCTGTGACCCAGGAGGAAGCCACTGTACTTCCTGGGGGCGGGGGCTGGGAGAGTTAAGGGAGTTTACGGGTGCTGTGTCACTACGGATCCCGCCAAACCCCAGGTGTAAGGGGCAGAGACTCTGAGAAAGACCCATCTAGACAGAAACGGGAGGTTCAGCCCAGAGGCTGAGGCATGGATGGAAAGAAGACGGGGCTGGGGGAGATAGACAGAGAAACAAGGAGAGAGACAGGTGTGCAGACCCCAAAGGAGAGTGAGGAGAGGGGTTCAGAGGAGTCCGAGGGGATTAGGGAGCCAAGGGACATTGAGGATAATAGGGAACCAGAGCACACTGAGGGAGAGGCCGGAACAGAAAGAGAAGAAGGGACTTTCAGATAGGGAGAAGCCCTGAGATGGGGACAGACCCCAAGGTTCTGTCTAACTATGACATTCTAGGGTCCTCTCAGTCTTTGAGAGAGACACACACATCAGGATAGCCTAAGTGACCCTGAGCCACACAGAGCATCACATCCATGAGGTCATCTGGTCTCTGTGAGGTAGAGCCTGGTCTGACTTGGGCTAGGCTAAGGAGGAGACCTGGATGAATGTAGGGAGCCAAGCAGGAGCTGCCCTGAACCCACAGTCCATCCCTCTCTGACCTCCACATCCCTAGAGCCATGAAGATGTGGGAGAGGTCCCCCCAGGCATCAGGGACAGCAGTGACCAGAGAACCAGAGGAAACAGGGGATACCCATAGCTCTGAAGAGACCAGTGGTCCACAGAGATCTGAGGAAAGCAGGACTCCAGAGGGATCTGAGACCAGGGCTCAAGGAGAGACTGAGGAGACCAGAGGCCCAGAGGACAGGGAAGGGATGGAGGGCCCAAAAGAAGCTGAGCTTAGGGACCCAGAGAAGACTGAAGAGAATCCTAGGGGCCCAGAGGAGACTGAGGGGATCAAGAGCCCAGAAGAGAATGCAGAGACCAGAGATCCAGGGGAGAATGAGAGAATCAGGGGCCCAGAGGAGAGTAAGAGGATTGAAGGTCCCAAAGAGATTGAGATTAGGGACCCAGAGTGGTCTGAGGAGAACCCTAGGGGATCAGAGGAGAGTGAGGGGATAAGGGGCCCAGAGGAGAATGCAGAAACCAGAGATCCAGGGAAGAACAAGAGAATCAGGAGTCCAGGGGAGAGTGAGGGGATTGAGGGTCCCAAAGAGACTGAAATTAGGGACCCAGAGGGGTCTGAGACCACCAGTGATCTAGAGAAGACTGAAAAAATCAGGGGGCCAGAGAAGACTAAGAGGATCAGGGGGCCAAGGGACAGTAAAGAGACCAGGGGCCCAGGGGAGACCAGGACCCCAAAGGAGACTGAGGAGAGGGGTCCAGAGGAGTCCAAGAGGATCAGGAGTACAGAGGAGTCTGAGGGAATTAGGGAGCCAGGGGACATTGAGGATAATAGGGAAACAGAGCACGCTGAGACCAAGAGTCTAGGGGAGACTGAGGGGATCAGGGGCCCAGGGGACACTGAGGAGACCAGAGGCTCAGAGGTGACTTGGGTCTCAGAGAAAGCTGAGAACAGGGGTCCAGAGGAGACTGAAGTTAGGGGTCCAGAGGGGTATAAGGAGACCAGGACCCCAGATAAACCTAAAGACATCAGGACCTCAAAGGAGAGAAAGCTAAGAGGTTCTGTGAGATTTGAGATGAGGGAACTTGAAGAGCCAGACAGTTCTCAGGACAGGAGGGAGCCTAAGAAAACTGGGGACCCAGAGCTACCCAAGGAGCCCAGGGACCTAAAGGAGGTGTGTGTGCATCCAGGTGTGGGTGTGGGGGTTTGGGCCGGGAAAGCTGGAGGGTGGGGGCTGCAGACGCTTCCTCTTTTGGAGTCTCCCTCCAATCTTGATTGAAGATTCCTCCCCTCCTAGTTAGTTTCCTCTCCCTTTTGCCTCTTTCCCTCTTATTTTAGGAGGCACTGAGCTCCTTGCTGTACTTCTGCCTCCCTCATTGGATTGTAAGCTCTTTGAGTGCAAGATTCCCCAAAGTTTCCTTGCAGCAAAGAGGCCAAACCTAAGGCTTGGGGGCAATCTGATTAGAGGTACCCCGGCAGGGGAAGTGGTAAGGCTTCATGAGGGAAGCTGAGCTAGAGTTGGGGGTCTGAAGAAAGCTTGAAGCATGGAAGTATCATAGATTGAGAACTGAGGGGAGGAGAGGGCTTTAAAGACAGTGAAATTGACTTGCTAAGGGTCACAACTAGTATCAAGTATCTGAGGTAGAATTTGAACCCAGGTCCTGGGGACTACAGAAGGATAGTGGCTACAGTCCTAAGGCATCTTTCACCCATCATCTTTCTTGGAAGGAAGGTGAATGCACTGGAGCAAAGCAGGGAAAGACTAGAACACAGGAAGAAAGTCTTCTTGTAGTGGCTGGAGTGTAGAAGGTGGGAAAAAAGGGAGTTGGGGCACTTAAGTTTTAAAAAGGGAGGTCACAAGACTGCAAGGAGGAATCGGGAGAGAAAATTGTCCTGGAGGTAGAAGGGAGCCATGCGAGGTCTTAGAGCCAAGCAGGGCATTAGGAAGATGATGAGGGCAGTGGGTAGAGTAGAAAATAAATGCTCTGAGAGAGCTGGAAGCAGGGAGACCTAGAAATCCAAGACAATTTCATTGTCTCACTGAGGAGTGAATTCAGGGCCTCTTTCCCAGTTCCCTCAGGTGCGAGTCCCTTCTCCCTCTGCCAAAAAAAAAAAAGTGTCATTTTGTGTGTTGTGTGCCCCTGTCATTTTGGGTTTTTTGAATTCTTTCCATTGTTTTTGACTCTCCATGACACCATTTTTGGGGTTTTCTTGGCAAAGATACTGGAGTGGTTTGCCATTTCCTTCTCCAGCTCATTTGACAGATAAGCAAACTGAGGCAAAGTTAGAGTGACTTGCCTAGGGTCACACAACTAGTAAATGTCTGAACTCAAGTCCTTCTGACTCCAAGTCTGACATTTTATCTATAGTGCCCCCTAACTGCCCTGTGTGACTCTAATAGAATGAAAATTCCATCAGGCAGGGACTATCATTTTTTGTTTGTCTGTGATCCTTGCACCTAGCTCAGCTCCGGGTGTGTAGTAGGCTTTTAAATAACTGCTTTTTGGATTGAATGGTTCAGGAGAGAATCTGTGAAGGTTAGAACCCCATGGGGAAAGGCAGTGGACTGCAGAAAAGGTGGGTGGGCAGAAAGATGTAGTAGTTTCATTTTCTAGCTCTTTTTAGTTGCATACTCACTTTGTTGATAAATTCTTTCTCTTTCGTTTTGGTGAGTGAAATGCAGGCATAGAACTGATGAGATCTGGAGCCCATTCTAGTGTCAGGGGGAGGAGGCACAGATCACTCCAAGGTGGGGAGCCTGAGTGGTTAGAAAGATGCTGGTACCCTTGGCTAAAATTGGGAAGCGGGGAGAAGTAGCTTGGGGACACCTCCTAAAGCGTTCAGGCTGGGACATGTGAATGAAGCTGGAGGTCTTGATTTCTGTACCTCTCATGATGTCTGGGTCTCTGCATTTCCTGGGTCCTCTGTCTCTAAACCCCCAGGTTAAGGCCATGGCGCAGAAGGGCTGTCTCAGCCTCACCAAATATTTCCTCTTTGTCTTCAACATCTTCTTCTTCGTGAGTTATCCCACCCAAGCCCCTGGTCCCAGCTCCAGCCCTCCCACAACCCTCCTTAATCCATCTCTGGTCCCCCACTCAATCCTCCCTGCCCCCTCAGGCGCTGGGCAGCCTTGTATTCTGCTTTGGCCTCTGGATTCTCATTGACAAGAACAGCTTTGCCTCTTATCTGGGTAAGGGATTCTCCAACTCCACCCCTGACTATGACCCCTGACCCAGGTATACCTTCTTCTGGGCCCTAGGAGGCAGCAGTGGTGTTGTGAATTGGAAGGCATTTCTGAATCCTGGCTCTGACACCAGCTTCCTGTCTAACCCCCCCCTTTCTGAGTCTTAGTTTCCCCATTTATCAAAAGAGGGAGATTGAATTCAAGGATCCCTAAAGTCCCTATAAGCCAAAAGCTCCCTCTTCCCACCACCCCCACCCCGGGCATATTCTTTACCGCCCCCTTCCCGTCTTTCTGTGGGTGTTTTGCAGGCCTATCCTTTGTACCACTGAAGGTATGGTCCTATGTGCTGGCCATCTCTGGGGTCCTCACTGGCTTCCTGTCCCTCCTTGGCTGCCTTGGGGCCCTCAAGGAGATCCGGTGCCTCCTTGGTCTTGTGAGTAGTTCTCAAATACCTCCTGGCAGCCCTAAAGTCTGGAGATGCCCCAGAAAGTCCTCTGAGACCCTCCCCTAAATCCCCCATGCCTTCAGGTCTCCTCAGGGACCTTCCAACCTCCAGAGCAGCTCCAAGGGTTACCCGCTTCCTCTCCCAGCCCCCTGGCCCTGTCCCCTAGATGGAGGGCCTAACTCTGCCCCTTTCCTCAGTACTTCAGTTTTCTGCTGCTCCTGTTTACTACCCAGATCACAATAGGAGTCCTCATCTACACCCAGCATGGCCTTGTGAGTGAGACCTGTCCGCTGGCCAATCGGAAGTAAAAAACCAGAGTGGGAGGGAGGCGAAGTCTGAGCCCCAGAGGGAGAAAACCCAGAAGGGGGAAAAAGGAAAGAGATAGAAACAGAAAGAAAGGGAGACTTATTAGAAGGGGCAGAGATGACTGAAAGAGGAACGCGGGAAGGACAGAAAGGAGCGGAGCGGAGGGAGGGACAGACACAGCCCAGAGACAGTGAGAAGGCCGCTACGGAGACCGACAGAGAAGGGGGAAACAAGACGAGCGGGGAGCGGCAAAGAAGCAGAAAGGCCAGGAGGCAGAAAAAGAATACTAGTGGGGTAAAGCCGGGAAAGGAGCAGGTCGGGAAACTTCTGAAAGGCTAGACTAGAGAGGCAGAGTGACAAGCAGAGTGAGACTAAGGCGGGGAGAGGGGAGAAAGAAACCGAGAGCGAGCTGAGGGAGAGCCCAGATGGAGAAAGAAGGGGGAGACATTATACGTCTCCCTCCCACCCCTTTTCTGGCCCAGCTGGAGCGGAAGGTGAAGGACATCGTGCTGGACGTGATCGAGAATTATCACAAGTACTCGGATGCTTACAGCACCGCTGAGAACTGGGATTTTGTGCAGTTCCAGGTGGGAGCCCCACACCGGACCTCTGGCCCCTGCCCAGCCCCTGCCACCATATCACACACCTTCAAACCCGCGTTTCCCTGTGACCCTGAGAACTCTCCCGTGCGTCTCTGGTCCTTGCGTTGGGACCCTGGCCCCGAGTGCCCCGCGGGGAGCCGTTGACTGTGTTCTGCCTCCCTGTGACCCCGGCCGGTCTGTCTCCAGCTTCGCTGCTGCGGCTGGACCTCCCCCCAGGACTGGCTGAGGGCGTCCTCCCTGAGGCCCAATGGCTCGGCCCCCAGCGGCAGCGTAAGAACTTCCACGGCCTCCCCGACACGGAGCAGCGACTTCTTGCCCTCTTCCCAGAGGTCTGAACCGGTTCTGCGTGTGCCCTGCTCCTGCCAGAACACTTCGGTGATAACGTCCTCACCCCAGAGCCCTGCGGAAGCCCCTAGAGCCAGCCAACCTGCAGCCGGACCTGAGGCTCAGGCCACTGTGGTCTCTGCCCAGGGCATCCCCGTGGTCCTGCCGGGTCCAGGCAGCCCCGGGACCCCTGCCCGACAGCGCTCGGGCGAACTGTGCTCGATGCCCGCAGATGGTGGAGTCTATCAGGAGGTGGGGGCTCGGAGAGGGCACGAGGGAGCAGTGGGGGAGGACTGGTGGGTTGGCGGCAGGGACGGGCGTGGTACCGGGGGGATGGAGCTAAGCCGATCCTCCTTGACTCCCTCGCTCCGCCCCCGCAGGGCTGCTCTCGGAGCATCGTCATCTGGCTGCACAACAACCTCATCTCCATCGTGGGCGTCAGTCTGGGCCTAGGGCTGCTTGAGGTGAGGACCCCGTCCTGGGGCTGGGTACCCGCTCCCCCCCGCCCCTCCTGAGCCTGGAGCTCCCAGCTTCCTGCACCTCTCCAAGGTGCCGAAGCCAAGTCACCTTTCTTGGGTTGGGAGGACATTTTCACCGTGTCCTCTTCTCCCATCTCGTCAGAATTCGATTCTCCACGAAAGCCTTCCCGCTCCGTCACAGATCGGCTGTGATTGTTCGCTCCCCGTGAGGGTGGGAAACAGCAGCCACTCCCCTGATTGGCTATGGGATGGAAAGTGCATCTTTTCACTCTCGGTTGAGCGAGAAGCCGGCCCTTAGCAATTTAGGCTGAGGCAGATAGAGAACACCCATTCTCTCTTAGTTGAGGTATTCCCCGATTGACCAAAGATGGGGAGTCAGGGGAGGTCCTACCTCAATTACCTGCTGCCAATGAACCTCAACTCCGATCTCGATGAGGAATGGAAAGGGACCCTCCCCAGCCTGACTACCATAGGAGCGGATTGAACTTCGATTGGTCTATGTAGGAAGCGGACCCATCCCCAAGCTGCTTTCCAGAGTCCTTGCCCGCTGATCTGAACAGATGTCGAACTTAGCTAATGGCGATGGGAAAGGAGTAGTCGAGGATGGGGAAGGGGGGGAGAAGCGGGGGGACAGGGCAGAAAGAGATCCTACCACGACTGCTCGAGGTGGGAACGAACCTAGGAGTGGACGGGAAGATGGCCCTTTTCCCCTGTGCCAAGATGTGCTCGGGCACAGCCCAGACTGGATGAGCAGGCCCAGGGCCTAGCTGACGCGTGTGTCCCGTTGCAGGTGGCCGCGGTGGGGCTGACGCTGGTGCTGCTGCCCCACACCCGGGACTGGGGCTCCCGGTACCAGGGGCTGGAGGGCGAGTCATCTGCGGCACGGGGGGGCGGGAACTACGGTTCAGGGCCGCCTTGGTCCAACTGGGGCATGGCATGTAGGTGCACTTCGTGGGGGTCCCAGGCGCCGAGTCGCTTGCCCTCCGTGGTGGAGCGCTGGCTGCCGCGGCAGCGTCAGGCCTCGAGACCGTCGACCATCTGGTCCACCTGCCAGCTAGAACCCCAGAGCTGCGAATAAAGGACCGGCGATCCCCTGCTTCTGTCCTCGCCGGCCATGCCTCTTACCTCTCCCCCTGAGTCTCTGCCCCTATCCGCGAGCCCTCACCCCGCATCCACCCTTGTCCCTAGCCCATGCCACCTCCACCTCTGACCCACCCTGTCTCCTTCCTCTCTCCCTAGCTCGGGGTCATGTCGCTCTCGATGTTCCTCTGCAGGAACCTGGATCACATCTACAACAAGCTCTCGCGATACTCTTAGACAACCCCCTCCCCACCCACCCTACCCTACCTGAGACACCGAGTCCTGCCCACAGAACCCTCTCATCTTTTCCGCACCAGCCACGTCCTCTCTCCCATATCGCTCTCCTCCAGGGGACCCTGGAGTCCTGCCCCGAGGCTTCCTCTTCTCCCAGCTCCCTTTCATCCGCGGGGACCCTGGCACCTTGTTCCCTAACATCCCTCTCCCTTCTTGGGCCAGTCAGGTCTTTTCCTGGAGCAGCTTAGGGGACTCCCTAGGCACCCAGAAATATTCTCTCCCCACCTCATCTCTTCCCAAGGATCCTCCAGCACCCAGTCTTAGAGTCCCTCACTCCCCGATATTCCAAACCCAGCAAGGTCAGGAGGTGGTGACTAAGGGTGTCTTACTTTAAAGGTGTCACCTGTGGGTCCCATTCTTTTGTGCTCCCTCCCTGTCTCATTCCATTGGGAACTCTGATGTCTGAGCCACAGAACCCAATTCTCCACTATCTCTATTAGCATCCTAGTCCCCTCTACTACTACAGTGTCCTTTCCTCCAGCCTCCTTTTCTTTCCCCAAGGATTTTAGTGTCCACCATAGCTCCCCTATGTTCCTGCTCTGGACTACCATATCCTCTTTTTCCTGGGGACCTTAACATTCTGACCCCCAGTCTTTTTTTTTTCCTTCTGGGGAACCTAACATCTTATCATCCAATCTTTTCTCCTCCTCTCTGGAATCTTAGCTTCCTATTCTCTAGCTCCCTTTCTCCCTGTCTCCTCCCTTTATTGTGTCCTGTCTCCCATTGTTCCTTTTCTACACACAGGGATCTCGTTATTCTGTCTCCCCCCACCCCAAGGACACCAGCGCCCTGTCCTTTTAACCTCCTGCTGCTCCCAACATTTTGTCACAGTCTAATTTCTTTCCTTCTTATCCAGTCTCCTCTTCAATTCCCTTTCTGTCCAATAAACCTTGAGTTCTGGGTAAGAAATAAAAATCATTTAATTTGCTGATAAAATTGACTCTGTAGAGGAAGGTAGTAATTAGTTCCTGGCTATCCCTAGAAGGTCACTGGCCTTTCTTCCCTTACCAAGACAGGACTTCTCAACTCAAGCCACCAACCTAATGGAAGGCCAGGGAGAAGAAGGTAGAAGCCTGGGGTCATTTGTAGGTGAAAGACCTTGATGGACTGACTGGAACATTGGACAAAACCTGGTCAGATGAAACGTGATAAGAATAAATGTAGACTTATACTTGGGTTTAAAAAAATTGGCATCAGAAAGATGAAATGTGAGGGAACCTAAGCAGTAGTTAGTTTGAAAACAATCTGGCTTTAAATAGACTGTCATTCCAAAAGGGAGAAGATACCACTAAAGACTGTTATCATGGTGGGGAGGTAGAAGTATATGGCAAGAGAAAGCTCATAGGTTTTGTCTGAGCAGAAATCTACACATTAGAAAACCATCTTTTCCGAGAAAAAGTTGTACCTCCCACATCTTCATTACACCTCAGGAGAGGAGAGGCATGATTCCCCCATGGGACCAGCACCCAGATTGCTAGAGAAGGCTGAGAATAGAACCAGAAATAAGATAACCTGACTTAAGGAGTTTTGAATGATTATAGTAAGGGCAGGGGATGGGGTTGGACAAATTGACCCTAGACACAGAGTGAATCCTTCATTAATCGCTATTTCTAAGGAAGGAAAGATAGTGCCTTTCCCCACTCCGCAAATTACCCTGTATCTAGCTTGTTTATATCTGGATATTTACATACATACATATACATATACATATATACATACACATATATATAGTGTGTGTGTGTTGTCTCCTCTGCTAGGATGTAAGCACCTTGATAGAAGGGATCATTTATGCTTTTTATCCCTAATGCCTAGCACCTAGGATGAGATTAATAAATGCTTGTTGGATTATTGGTTGAAAATCTATAAATGCAGTAATAGAAATGTGAGGGAAGGTGTTCAGATTCTGTATTCCAGAAACTCTACACTCATAAGGGATACTCAGAACAAAGAAGGAACAAAAAAAAGGTATAGCCAGTAAATATAAGCAGAAAATTCAGAATAGACTAGAAATAAAGAACAAGGCAAAAGAAAGCCCCTTGGGAAAAGGGTACTGCAGAGGAATGGTACATATGTAACCCTGACTTCAGGCTTGCAACTTTTGCATAAGACTCTCCTCATTGGTTAAGAGAATGATGATGCAACACTGGGAACCTACCAGAGTTGGGGCAACAGCTTGAGAGCAAAGATGCATTCTTCTACCTTCCTGCTTCAAGAAAGGACATATCTTTTCAGAGAGTCTGAGGAGCTAGAAAAGACTTTGGGAAGGGTTCCATACAGAACAAATATGGCTCCTTGACTATAATTTCTTAGAGACTTTGGGGAATTTCCCCATGGATGAACTCAGTAACTCTTTTGGCTGAACTGAGGTATCCTGTTCTCACGGAGAGACTTACTTCACCTGGCATTTTCTTTTTTAAATAGTATTTTCTCCCTTCCCTCCCCCCCCAATTATATGTAAAGACAAGACAATTTTTAGCATTAATTTTTACAAGATCTTGAGTTCCAAATTTTCTTCTCTCCGTCCCCTCCCCCTTCCTAAAATGGTGATATAATTTATATATGTGCAATCACCTAAAACATGTTTCCACATTAGTCACTGTTATGAAAGAAGAAACAGACTAAAAGGAAAAAAAAACACAAAAAAGTAAAATAAGTGAAAAAGTATACTTTCATCTGCCTTCAGAGTCCATCATCAGTTTTTTATCTGAATGTGGATAGCATTTTCCATCACGAATCTGTAAAGCCAAGCACGAGCAGCTTTCCAGAATAATGCTACTGTGAAAAACTTTTAAGGTTCTGATAATACAGTATAGTGAACACTCTATTTATTCCACAACAAATCCGAGCAAAACATTCACAGAAAATCAAGGTACAACATTCACAATGTTACAACTTATCACAGATAATCAAAATACAGCATTAACAACAACTTATCACAGAAAAATGGCCACATAGTTTCCACCACAGTGGTCACAAAGTTTTCAACAAAGAACAATCATTTAATAACTCAATCATTCAATCACCCTTAAAGAGGTTTGCCTCCTCAAGGAACACAAAGTACAATAGTCAAAATTCTCCACTCATGGGGCACACTAAGTTAACTCAATCAGTCATTTATTCAGTCTTCAATCACTAAGTACAATCATTTAGTCAATCAATCATTATATCAACTCGATCATTCAATCATCCTTCATCATTCACTATTCAATCATCAGAAAATACACAGACTTTCCACCCCTAGGTCACTA
>JAQQSU010007596.1:0-13177 GCA_028627135.1 Pseudochirops cupreus
TTTTTTCTTCCTTTCACTTTCCTTCCCTCTTTCCTTCCTCTCTTCTTTCCTACTTTATTGCTTGTCTTTCTTTTCTCTCTTCTCTTTTTCTTTGTTCTCTTCCTTTCCTTTCTCCACTTATTCATTCGTTTCTCATTTTCATTCCTTTTTATTTCCTTCTTCCCTTCCCACTACCATTCTCTCCCCTTTTACTTCCTTTCTTCTTTTTTTCCTTTTTTGTCTTTCTTACATCTTTCTTTCCTTCTTCCTTCTCTCTCTCTTCCCCTCTTTTTCTCTTCTTTCTCTTTCTTCATTTAGCTATTTGTTTATTCTCTCTTCCATTACTTCTTTCCTTCCTTTCCCACTATCCTTCCCACTTTTCTTCCCTCTTTCCTTTCTCTCTTCTCTCTCTCTTCCTTCTTCCCTCTTGCTTTTTTGGGACACAGTGGATAGAATGCTAGTCCTGAAGTCAGGAAAATATGAGTTGAAATCTGGCCTCAGACACTTATTAGCTGTGTGATCGTAGGCAAGTCTTTTTACCTCTGCTTCAGTTTCCTCCAATATAAAACTGGAAGAAGGGGTAATAACAGCACCTACTATTCAAATGATACAGTATTTGTAAAGCATTTAATATAGTGTCTGGCGTATAACTGGTGCTATATAAAGCCTAACTATTGTATTTATTTATTTTGATTGTACTAGACAGGGGACTATACTAAATAGGACTCCTCGTGTGGGGAGGAGCTGGTACAAATTCTGCTCACACACTATTATCATGTGCTGATCAATCAGTCACTCTCTGAACATCAGTTTTCTCATCTGCAAAATGGTGACAATTAAAGCATCTCCCTCAAAAAAGCTGATATTGTAAGGATCAAAGGAGATCCTCCCAGAAAAGCCATATAGAAATTTGGGCTGTTATTATTACTGTTACATTGAGGTTGGGCTGACTGTGTGTGAGGGGCAGCTTGGTGTGGTGGAGAAAGTGCTAGTTGTAGAGTTGGAAGACCTAAATTCACATCCTCCCTCAGACATTTATTAACTGAATGGCTTGGGAAAGTCACCTATCCTCCATGGGCCTCTCTGCTCCATCTGTAAAGTGGAACATGATGACCATTAAGTGACCTTTCAGATATAAATTCATAATCTGTGGGTAAAAAAGATTTATCTAGAACCTTTCTTTGGTTTGAGCAATGAAAACTAGCCATATTTGAGGGTGTTTTCAGAGCTGTGCCTAGAGCTTTGAGCAGGTGTGTTTAGGTATACCATCACCTCCCAGAGGGAACATTTCAGGTGCCACCACCCTCATCTCACACCCTGTCATCACCATCATTGTCACCACCATTACCAGTGAATGATTGGTGGTATCACCGCCATTGTCACCACCATTGGCAGTGAATAGCAAAGGCAGAATTCAAACACAGATCTTCTGACTCCCAAGCAGTGCCCTACCCATTATGCCACACTACCTCTCACCTAGCACACACTATGTGCTAGCCTCTGTAGAATGAATTGAATCTCAAAGGACTACAATTCAATTCAATTTAACAAGCCTTAAAATCACCTACTGTATACAATGCACCGTACTGAAGTGCTGGAGATGCAAAGCTTAATGGACTCACTTTCTGACCGTGAGGTAATGACTGGAAATGGAGGCAAGATGAGCATTTTCAGATGTGGTTTTGGGGAACTGACCTGTGCAGCTATGTAAGAGGGCCTTTTGGGAGAGAAACAGGGAACAGGTTTGGGTGTTTAATGCTTGTCAGTCTGAAAATAATGTTTGAAAGCAAAATGTTATAGAAAAGATTATTGAGGTTGGAGAAGGCAGGGAGGGGCAAATCTCACCACTACCTCTTACTGCCCACGTGCCATGGGGCAAATTTTGGGCCTCCCTCCCTCCCCATGCCTCAATTCTCTCATCTATAAAATACAGAAATTGGACTAAATTGTCTCTGCCCGTTCTGAACTCACGATCTATGAAAAACAGTGCCTGTCATCAAGAAGCTTACATTCCACTGGGACACAGACTCTATAGAGGAATGAGTAGATACAAGATTATTTTAATACCAACTAGGGCCCCTAGATGGCACAGTAGATGAGGCCCTAGACCTGAAAACCTGAAACACTTACTAGCCGTGTGACCTTGGACAAGTCACTTAACCTTTTTTGGCCTAATTTATAAAATGGAGCTAGTAATAACACCTACTTCCCAAGACTGTTATAAGGATACAAAGAGCTTTACAAACCCGTTTGTTGTTCTTCAGTCATTCAGTTGTTCTAACTCTTTATGACCCATACTGTCCATGGGGTTTTCTTGGCAAAGATCTTGGAGAAGTTTGCCATTTTCTCCTCCAGGAGATTAAGGTTAAACAGAAGTTAAGTGACTTGCCCAGGGTCATGCTGCTGGTAAATGTCTGAGGCCAGATTTGAATTCAGGTCTGCCTGACTCCAGACCCCGCACTTTCTCTATCCATGGAGTCATCTAGCAGCGTCTTTGCAAATCTTATACTTCTATTTAAATGCTAGCTATAATTATGGTAGGATCAAGGAAAACCTCTAATAGAAAGAAGCATTTAGGCAGAACCTTAAAGGGATCAAAGGATTTCTTTTTATCATTTCATAGTTTTTATTATTTTTTTTTACATTTCCAAATGAATTCACTTTGTTTGTCTTACTCACTCTGCATTTCAGTCAAGCCAGCTTATTGAGCAAAGAATTTTAAAAGGCGGAGGTGGGAAAGGTATGGATCCATGGCACACAAGAGAGCCACCTCCCATGGAGGTGGGAGATTTGATACAAAATTCATGAAACAATACTTAGGCTACCAGATGGGCCATTGCAATAGTCCAGGCAGAAGATGGGCCTGAACTAGGGTTGTGACTATGTGAGTGAAGAAGACAGAAGGGAGATGGCATAGGCTCCTAGATTTAGAGTTGGATCCCCATGCTCTATAGACAAGAAATGGAGCCCAGAGAGGCTAAGCAACTTGCTGAGTGGTGCACAGCTAGAAAATAGCACCATTACAATTTGAACCTAGATCCTCTGTAAACTCCATGTTCTTTCCAATTTACTTTAACCCTATTTCCTATGAAGGGAAGAGACCATCTCAACCTGGTCTCCACAAAGACTCCACCTGCAGTTTACTGCCTATCTGCCCTGGCCCCAGGAAGAGCACCTCAGTGGCTCTGAACGCAGTCTCAGTGCCATCCTAGACATATCTCTCCAAATAGAACTGATGCCATGTTCCCTTGGGTCATGCCTCCATTGGACTATTAATAATATAGTCTTCAAAAGTATAGTGATACCATCATATCTGAATCTCTGAAGACGGCTAAGATATAGAAGTTAGGTCAGGTTGTTATTGTTCAGTCATTTCAGTCATATCTAACCTTTTGTGACCCCATTTGGGGTTTTCTTGGGAGATACTCCATTTCCTTCTCCAGCTCATTTGACAGATGAGAAAACTGAGGCCAACAGGGTTAAGTGACTTGCCCAGGATTTGACAGTTAGTAAGTGTCTAAGGCCAGATTTGAACTCAGAAAGAAGAGTCTTCCTGCCTCTAAGTCTGGTGCTCTATCCACTGTGAAACCTAGCTGCCCCCAAGATAGCTTATCAAGTACTTATTAACCACCTACTGCATTGGTCTAAGTAAAGAAAAGTCAAAAGACAGTCCCAACCTTAAGGAGTTCACAGTCAAATGAGAATGATGTTATAACAACAAGTATATCCAAATAAAACTGTATTTTAGGGGGAAATAAGTAGGAATATGTCTAGTCCTTGTGTGATTTTTGGGCAAGTCATTCAATTTCTGTTCCTCAGTTTCCCCATCTGCAAAAATGAGGATTTTTTTTTTTGCATGATCAATCTCAATGGATCATAGTGAGGATAGAATGAAATAGTTGATGTAGTAAGCTTGGAAATTTTAGTGTCTCATGTAAATGTCAACCATGCTCATTAAAGTACAAAAAAAGAGAAAAGTCAAGAACAACCCATCCACCAAATTGTAAGAGACAATCTGAATTGTGGTCCAGATGTGGAAACCTTTGCAGCATTTGACCTGCTGCCTCATAATGGTTAACATGGGATCACCCAGCTTCCTAGTTAATAAAATCCTTTGCTTTCCTGACCCCCCCCCCAATCCCCACTGCCCCCATCCATGACCTCCCTTTGCTTCCCCCTAGTTAATATTTCCATCCTATCCATGGCATTCCAGGCACAGAACACTACCAAGACAAATGCACATGCGAACGTGCGGCAGTTTTTCCATCTCACTGGAAGAGGATGCAGGAGAAAATCATCCCAAGTGACTTGAGGTGTGATCCTCCCTAAAGAATTGAGTTTCAGAGGCTAAGAAGCCAAGGACCCAGATTCAAATCCAGGTTCTAGTATTTCCTGACTATTTGACTAGAGGGCAGTTCTTTAGGCATTGAGTTTTGCATCAGTAAGATGAAGGATGTTGGACTAGATCTCCTCAAAGATCTATTTGAGTTTTAAATGCTTGCTCTTGGGTGTTTAGAAAAATGATAACAATGAAGCTCTAACTACAGTTAAGATAACAGGAGCAACAGATTCCTGTTAAAGCCTAGTAAAGAAGGTCATAAAAGACCAGCCAAACAAGAACATTATGGGTATTGCTGGGTTCGAGTGGATCTTTGAGGACAGATTTAATGGTTAGTTAGTAACGGAAGTCATTCATAGTCGGGATCATGTCCAGTATCTCAGGCTTGCATCTGGGTGAGCCCATGCTCACTCTTAAAAGGGAGCAGGTCCAAAGCTGCACCATTTTGTAAATCTGGACAGCACATCCTTATGATGATGGACTTATGTGTTTATTTCAGTTCACATGCTTGCTTTTCTTATGCTCTCAAGTAAGACACGTGGCACAGTGGATAGGATGCTAGGTTCCTGAAGATCTGGGTTCAGATCTTGGCTCTGATTCTTCCTAGGTGTGACTGTGGCAATCACTTTCCCTCTCATCCTGTATCTCTTAAGTCATAGAGGGGGTTGCAATCTGTGTCTGTGGAAGGAGCTCCCATACTGAGAGTCTCCACGCTTGATGGAATCACAGATTGTCCACGAAGACACAAGCTTTTGTTCAAACATCTGAACACCTTCAGCCTTACACTTCTCTGGCCAAGACAGACTATGAGAGACAAGCCAAGAGGCTGCTAGAACTAATGGAAAACTGGAATTTTTTGGTAATTAATGTTTAATCAGTGGTGTGCTGGAGCCAACTTGGAAAGCTCCAAGAGCCGATTGTTAAATTTTGGGGGTGAATTTGCACCTGGGAAACTCGATAGTGGGACTTGATTTATTGATTGCTAGATATAAGAAAGTGTTGATAACGTAAATTAAATTTGTTAAAAAGTGTCTCTGGAGAGCTGGTTGTTAAACATGTACTAGTACATCTCCACCCTTAGCTATAAAGGAAATTTTTTAAATGTACATGAAAAAATACCAAAAGATAATAAATAGAGGTGGTAACAACTCAGGGTGCCTAAAAGTCTGTGTGTACAATTCTGAGTGATTAAAGAAGAGTGAGTCAAATATTCTTTAACTCTTCTACCCCTAAGTACTTATCACTTCTCTTTCCCCCTTAGGTGCCGGCATTCTGAGGTCATCCCTCAAATTCCATCCTGTCTCATGTCTGAAAGAACGTTATTGTGCTGTTAGGAGGCTAACCTAGAGTATGTTTCCATGCAACAGCTTGTTGGCACAATAAGATGTCTGCTGGCCAGGAGGGGAGGTGCTGAGGTGGAAATGTGAACCAGATTTCTCTCCTTTTGAAGCTTCGTGAGGTTGCAGACTACTGAGCCCGCCTGGAGTTCATATTCTGAATTATTAGTCCTCAGTCCAGCCATCAAAAGAATAGTCTCCTAGTGGGACATGGTAATGAGGATAGTAATGTTTCTCAGACTGCAGCCCCACTCTCTGGGGGAGTTCTACCTCTGAGGGTCACATGAGGAGAAGCCCTCATCCAAGGCTTCTCTAGAACACTTAGCCCATCTTGTTAAAATGTTACTACCCCTGGTGGAATGACTGGACAGTAACAATCTACCCCTCGGATGACAGAAAGCCAAAGTTTCTGTTTCGAATTGAAAATTGGGGGAAACAAGTTCAAGGGGCTTTGGAGGATAACCTAGAAGGGTGCTGCTGAAAGAATGAGGGATATGTCTACTGCCTTTGTAGCTCAAATGCATGTGTTCCCTTTCTCACCCCAGTCTTCACTGTGAGGGTGTATCCAACAAAGTTTGTTGCATTTCGGTCAGTGGAAAACAGAGTTGGTGACGAGAAAGTCATGAGATGCATAAGTCTTCAGTGGTAAGAGTCTATAGTTGTGGCTGTTTCCAACTCCCAAAAGGAGTCAGGAAGAGTTGGACATAACTGAAGACAATTTAACCTCACCTTTTTCTCCAATACAACACAAGGTCCTTGAGGGCAGGCACCATCTTGCTCACTTGTATTTGTTTCAGTGGAGATTGCCATAGAGTCAGCAACATAGTAGGAGCTTTATCACTCATTCAGCTAGATTTTCCCTTAAGTACTTAAACAGGGTGTTATTCAGCGCATATATATTTAATATTGATATTGTTTACAACGCAAATATGAGTTTGAAATAAAAGTTTTCAATTCATTTGTTTGTTTATTTTCAATATTAG
Source organism: Pseudochirops cupreus (assembly GCA_028627135.1). Lineage (NCBI taxonomy): Eukaryota > Metazoa > Chordata > Mammalia > Diprotodontia > Pseudocheiridae > Pseudochirops > Pseudochirops cupreus. The sequence continues at coordinate 6,639 of JAQQSU010007596.1, forward strand.
GAGACAGGTTTGAAACTGGACCTCTATATCTCCAACTTTCATGCTTTATTCTTTATACTACAATTGTTCTACTTCTGATAAATATCACTTTCTCCTTTGAATCTACACTCATTCATGTATCCCCTCTCCATCCCATCCTACTCCCTTGATAAACTTATTGGACTTCCACCACTATAACCTCCTTTTCTTCCTCCCTCCTTTCCTTCTCTGGCTTCTTTGTCCTCAACTCAGATAGGCATAAGGTTTACAAGATTCCCAGACCCAAATTCTGTATAATCTTCTCTAATGAATATTCCAATTAAAAGAAATTTTAGGAATTCCTTTTTCCTCTCTTTCATTTTCTCTACATCAGTGTTTCTCAATATGTGCACTAGAGTACTCTCAGGAACCTTTCTGGGATTCCATGAAGCCAAAATTATTCCACAATAAGACTAAGAAGTTTTCATTTTTACTAAGCCAAATATCTACAGATATAACATACATAAATAAAATCTCTTTGCGGATTTCTGAAATAATTTTTAAGAATGCAAAGGGTCGTCATGAAACTAAAAAAGGTTGAGAATCATTGATCTTTTATCACTTTCTTTTGTCATTTATGTTGTTTGTATCTTGTTGTTTTCCTTCCTTTTTTCTCCTTCTCTACCTCCTCCTCCTCCTCCTCCTCCTCCTCCTCCTCCTTCTTCTTCTTCTTCTTCTTCTTCTTCTTTTTGTTCTTCTCCTTCTTTTTCTTGTTCTTGTTGTTGTTGTTGTTGTTGTTGTTCTTCTTCTTCTTCTTCTTCTTCTTCTTCTTCTTCTTCTCCTTCTCCTTCTCCTTCTCCTTCCCCTACCTTATTACATTTTGTCCCATTCCTGAATCTTAGAGAAGGTAGCATACTAATGATGCAATAGCAGTTTGAGTTTTTCTCCCTCTTTAAGATTGTTGCCATGAGACTAGACTATCATTTAGCCCTTTTGAATTGTTCAGTTGTACTTATCGTACTCGTGTTTCTTTTGTCTGATGCATTTGTATTTGCAAAATTCTTACCAACTCTGGTTTTGTCAGTGAAAATCCTTAGAAAACATCAATTCTATGAAAAGTCTATTTTTCCCCTGAAAGACAGTTCTCATCATTGAAGGATAGGTTATTCTAGACTTTAAGCAACTTTTCTTTGTTTTTGACATGCTATGCTTCCTTTTATTCTTGTTTTCAAAATACAACTCCAGACAATTCGGACTTGAGCTCCATAGTACATGATCTTTGTCTACCCAGAAACTTGTAGACTTGGTTAGTTTCTTTTTTGACAAGAGAAACTTGTGGTCTTGCAACACATTTATGGATGAATTAAACTAAGGATTCCTCTCTAGTGGACTCAGTGGAGTCTATCAAGCTTAATTTTCCCATCTGGTTCAAATATAGTGATTTTCTTTTATGATATCATGAAATGCAGTGGTTAGATTTTCTGTTTCATGATGTTCTTCTGGAAGGCATATAATTCTCCAATTTTTTTTTCTCTCCGCATTTTGATTTGTTTTTTGGGTTAGTCTCTAATTCCAATTTTTCCAACTCTTGATTTTGCTCTATTATATTTTGTAGCATCATTGCATTTTTAAATTCTGTTGCCTCTGGGTTTTTTTTCAAGGTATCTGCTATTTTAAAAAATGTTTTCCAGATTCTGTTCTAAGTCATTTCTTCTCTTCTCTAGTTTCTCACATGGTGGGAGGGCGGAGGGGCAACCAAAACTTGATCTACGAAATCATCAGTATAAGGAGTTGCTATTAAGGAATTTCTTCAAGCAATGTACATCTCTATAATTTATAGTCTGAGGGAATTGCTGGGGGTGGGCAGGGTACCGGTACTGCAAAATTAAGAGACTTGCTTATAGTTCATTACAAAGCCAGCATGTGACCAAAGATGAACACATGGGTCTTCTTGCCTCTGACACTATTACCCTTTGCTACTTTTCCACACTATTGTTTTCATCAAAAACTCAAATTTCATTCCTTGTTCCTTCCTTTGGGTCTTGTATTCTGCCTTTCAACCATTCTGGGGATTCTTTTATCTATTCCATTCTTTATTTAGGGGTTCTAATTATACTTCTTAAAAAATTCTTCTCTTCTGGAATTTTTTTCTTGGCATTCTCTTAACCAATAGCATAGCCTCTATGATAAAATGCAAACTCCTCATCCTAGCATTTAAAACTTTCCACAGTCTTACCCTCATTTAATATTCTGGTCTTGGTTCCACTTTCCTTCATATACTTGTAGCATGCATGGCTTCACATCACCTCCTTTCCTGCCTTTAGTAAGTGGTCACTAATATGTGGAATGTACTCCCTCCTCTTACCTCTTATAATTACTAGCTTCTTTTAAAGTTCAGCTAATAACTGAAGGTATTTCTATGGTTTCAGCAAGTTCCTTAGAATTTTAATTCATTCATTCAATACATTTCCCATAATACCTAACTCACTACACTAAAATAATTTGCTTACCTAGTCTATGGAGCTCAATACAACCAAAATGTAGTTTTCCCCATGGAGTTCTGTGGATGAGACTCCACCCCCTGAGAATCTGGGAGCAAGCAGGAATTCATATTTCCTGTCACACCTTTCACTAAATCTATATATTTGTATATTAAAATAAAACAGACTTGCATATCTATTAAACCAACTTTACTAGCCATGCACCAGAGCATAACCTTACAGTGTTACATGATCTTGCCTAATGCCTTTGGGGAAAATAATGTATTATTATATTCTGCATAACTCATAAAATAGAAAAAATGATTTTTAATATATACACAGTGTAGTTAAAGTGGCTAGTTTTCAAAATATTTAAAAGCATGGCACACTCTCTAGCATGTTTTCAACATATTCGGACACATTTAAAATATTCTTTGCCAGACCATACAGCTCTCACATTGGATTCTAATCTCCTTCTGCTTCCCAAAGGGTGCTGGAGACACTTCTGGCTACACAATACTAGTCAGGTGCCACCTGTTCCCAGATGGTTGGTGGCTAGGGACCAGGCCTGGGGTTCTTCTAATCATTCACTTATCAGTGTTTCCATGACCAGCAGTTGTCCTCACTCATGAAGCATGCAGATAGAAACACAAAAAAGATACATAGTTTCTGCCCTGTGGGGCAGTGATTCCTTAAAATATAAGGCTGGACATGCCCTCCTTCTCCTCAATAAATTCCAGTGGCTCATTGTTATCTCAAGGAACAAATATAAATTCCTCAGTTTGTCATTTAAAGCCCTCAAACAAATGTATTTTGCATGCCCTGCATTCAATCATACTGTCCTATTTGCTGTTCCTTGTGCACAATTTCTCCATGGTTTTGCACTGTCTGTCCCTCGGGCCTGGGATGTTCCCTCTTCCCATCTTTAGTTCCAGTCTTCCTTTGAGACTCAGCTCAAACACCACCTTCTGTAGGAGGCGTTTCCCAGTGTTCTCAGATGCTAGTGTCTTCTTATCTACTCTGTGTACATCTTCTATAGACCTAGTTATATACATATCTCTTTCTCATTAGAAAGGAAATCCCTTGAGGGCATGGGTTATTTTCACTTTGTTGTTATAATCCCCATGTCTTACAGAAATACCTGGAACATGGAATAATCTTGGTAAATGATCATAACTCTTAGGTTTAGAGCTGAGGGAATCTTAGAGATCATCTAGTCCAACAGCTTTCTCATTTTACCAATGAGGAATAACACCCATTTTTACTATGAAGTGATTTGTCAAAGGTCACATAGTTAATGAGGCAGCTATGTGATGCAATGAATAGAGTGCCAGGCTCAGAGCCAGGAAGATCTGTGTTCAAATTCAGCTTTAGACTATTCCACCTGTGTGACCCTGGGCAAGTCATTTAACTTCTGTTTGCTTCAGTTTCCTTAACTGGAAAATGGGATTAATAATAGAACCTATATCCCAAGGTTCTTGTACATTTTGAAGAACTTAGCATAAAGCTTGGCACATAGTGCTACATAAATGTTAATTATTGGCAGCCATAATAATGAGTGGGCAAGGAAATGATTTGAACCCAGACCCTCAGACTTCAAATTCAGAATTCTTGCCACCTGACAATGCCATCCTTCATTTAATTTCATACCAGTACTTGGCATCTAAAAAAAGTTGTATTTCCTATAATTTTAAAAATAAAATAAATTAAAATGAATTCAACCTAATTTCCCCAGAATTTGAAGATGTCTCTTAAGGTAATCAAAACCGTGCCAAACATCATGAGGATTGAGGATTACTTCTTGTGGCATTTTTAAGGTTTAAAAGAATGGGCTAGAGCCAAAATAAATCTAGACCATCAAGAGACCTAAGTCCAAAGAACGAAGCAGACATCTATCATTTGGGAATGACAAAACATATGGCAGTGAATAATATAATGAGTATTATGGTATATAATATATTATATATAATGTATATATAATATTATGTATGTATATATGTGTGTGTGTGTGTGTATGTGTGTGTGTATAATCTGCCCTGTAAAAAAAAAAAGCAAGAAGGATGAAAACAACAGAGAATCATGAAAAGAGCAACGTGAACTGAGGTGAATTAAAGGGAATCAAGAAAACAATGTATGCACTGACAACAATGTAAATGGAGATCCCAGCAACAAAACAATTAAAACAGAATCATGGTAGGTTTGGTGGCGCATTCTTGTCATCTCTGATGCTTGGGAGACTGAGGCTGGTAGATCCCTTGAGTCCTGAAGTTCTGAGCTGCAGGAAGGCTAAAGTCAATTGGGTGTCCCAACTAATGTGTCTACAACATGGCGAGCCCCCAGGAGATGATGGCTGCCAGGCTGCCTAAGGAGGAAACCAGCCCAGGATGGGAAAATGGAGCAGATTAAAGGTTTCATGGTAATTAGTACATTACATATGTGTATTTCTAGGATTTAAAAATAAGTTTATGAAGCAGTCAGGAAATCTTTTAGAATAGTTTATTTATCTCTCTGGTGCCCAGTTTTCGAAACCATAAAATGAGGGGGTTAGATTAGACACCAGGGTGTAGGGGATAGGGCATTGGATTTGGAGTGAAAAGGACCTCATTTCAAATTCTGTCTCAAATCCTTAATAGCTGTGTGACCCTGACTAAGTCATTTTACTTATTTTTTTACTTTACTTTACTTACTCTATTAGTCTGAGTTTCCTCACCTATAAAATAAGGAGGCTGGAATCAATATCCTGTAAGCTCCCTCCTCTTTCTAATTCTCTGTATGTATCTTGCGTGTACATTATTGTTTGGATTTTGTCTCCACTATTTGAATATTAGCATCTTCAGGACAGGGGGCTTTTTTTTTTTTACTTTCTTTGTATCTCTAGAGTTTAGTGGAGTTTCTTACACTTAGTAATCACTCTATAAATACTTATTAGTGACTAAATTTCTGATCCTCTGATGCTATAACTGGATGGCTTCTGACAGCCCATCCAACTCTGAGATGACAAACTATGATTCTATGATATTCTAGTGAAATAATGCCCCATTAGGATATCTATCTAACTGCTAAAAGGCTGCCACTTGGCCATTTTCACATTGCTTTCTCTCTCTTCCACTCTGTGAGCCAGTCATCTCCTCTGAATGAATGCTGCGAAATATCTATCTGAACACTGGGCACTTGAGAGTAATGTGATGACTTGTGGCCTCTGAGGTCAATGCTGGGGGCCATCGCCTATCATCCTGATCTACATCCTGCCAGTGGACCCAGATGGCTCCAGAGGAGGAAGTAAGACTTTGCACAGCCCTTCCTCACTTAAATCCAATTCACTTACATGTCATGGCATCACCTCCCTGATGTCATTGGTCCTCTTCAAGAATGAAGGACCTAGGAGGCGGAGCTAAGATGGGGAAAGTAAGCAGCGACTTCTCCAAGCTCCCCAAGAATTTCATCCTTGGGAACTAAAAAGTAAATTTGAGCGGATTTAAGAGTGACAGAACCCATTGGGAGACAGAGAGTGACAGATTTCCAGCCTAGAGAAGTGCCTAATCAGGTCGAGGCAGGGAGAATGGAGCACACAGGAGTGGCACCAGCGCAGACGTGAGAGCAGAGTGCGGCACACTGGGAAGCCCCACCCAGCAGACTCACCCAGCTGGAACCTTCTCCAGCCCTCCCACAGCCGAGGTGAGGACCAATGGAACTGGGTAGAAGGGAACGCAGGGCGCATAGCAGGGTCAGCAGATTTTCCTGGGGCTAGCAACCCATGCCCTGGATTTTTGAAGCTACATGCCCAGACTTTCAGAAGTTGGGATGGAGGAATGAAATCTAGGGGCTCTCATCCCCCTCCCTGACACACAAAAAAATCAAGAGCTAAAAGCCCCACCTAGAGTACACTCTTGCATTAGGGTAAACAGCCCCAGGCTTGGAAATCACTGAGGAAGGGGGAAGGGAGACTGTACTGTACGGAGCCTAAACCCAGGTGGGTGGAGCCAGCAAGCCTAACAACAAAAGCCCAGGTGTGCTTTAGAACCACCTGGCCAATCAGCAAACCACAGCCCCACCCTTCTACTACAGTAAGCCTGCCTGAGAAGCAGCCCAGAGAAACAGGTG
>JAQQSU010007597.1:0-13177 GCA_028627135.1 Pseudochirops cupreus
CCTGTGTATCTCAAGTTCCAGTTGGGTGTAGTTAATAATAATAATAATAATAATAATTGTATATATATATATACATATATATTTTTAACATTTGATTATAGAACTTTAGATTCTAGATTCTTTCTCTTCCTCTCTCGTCACCCACCCCCACTGGAAGAACAAGCAATCAAATACAGGCTGAACATGTGAAATTACGGAGAACCTCTCCACAGTGAGCACACTGTGAGAGTCTGATTACATGTCCCTTCTTCCTATCCTGCCCCCCCCCCACCACTCTCCACCCTGTTCCTGTCCCTGTCCCTCTACAGAAGTGTAAACATATTGTCTCTTAACAGAGATTAGGTTCAGCCTTTGGTTCTGTCATCACCATTGCTTAGTGAGTTAAGGCAAGATATTTAACAGCTCTGATTCTGTTTCATTGTGTGTCAGATGTTTAGCCAATCTCAGTCTCATTTTATGGGCATTGTTATTAGATAACATAGATATTGAATAATCTTAAATTCATAGAGACATTCAACACCATCTAGTCCAACTCCTTTATTTTGCAGATAAGGAAATTGGAGCCCGTAGGGGCTAAATGACTTATCAGAGTCATATGGCTTCAGAACTTGGTATAGAACTTATTTTAAGAACTTAGAAGCAAAGATTACGTGTCAGATATTAACACCAGTTAATATATGCTCAGGAAATATAAAAATCTCAGCATTAGAATAAGTGAAACAGAATAATTCAGGTAAATATTTTAGGAAAAAAATCTTTTCAAACCTAAACACTATTAGCTATAATGTAATCTAAAATTAGTGATTATGCACTTTTTATTGACTGTATCTGTGATGAAATTGGATACAGAATCTTCTTTTATCTCTGATTTTAATTTGGTATGGTAGCAGTGAGGAACAAAGTTCTGGGATTTTTTTTCCCTTTCACTTACCGTGGTTATAGGTCCCTGCCTTTTTCTCCCCTTTTCTGGCTTCCTTTGAAATATTGGAACTATACTCTTGTCTGTAACCTCTAGTACATGCAAGTTATTTACTAAACTTTACTGGAGTGTGAGGAGATTTCGTCTTCTACGTTTGTCAGGGTTGGGTTATACTTTAAGTTCTACAGAGTGGAAAGTCACTGAATCTCAACAGCTGCTTCCATAGCAGGTCGGAGATTTCAACTAATAATCTTCTCTTCTAGGTGTTTCATTTGTCATTCCCCTTTAATCTATGAGCTCTTTCTTTATAAAAGACTCTGACGTTTAGAATTGTAGTTTTTCTGATAAATAAATCTGCCTTCTTTATGCCTTCCAGTATTGGGTCAGGCCACTACCTACAGTGCTTTTCCATTCACCCTTGGTCTTTGTATGTCTTCGTCTCAGCCTGTGGTACAGGCGTTCTAAAGGACCTCTGGATTTCCACTTTCACCTTCACCTTGAACCTTCTACATTGCAAGAGCACTCTTGGAGATGATGGGGGAGATGCAGTCATAAAATAAATGACCATCTCTGTCTTCATTGAGCTTAAAATCTATGAGAGGAGTTTGACATATGTACAAATACTTGTAATGGAAGATGTTGTAGAAGTACATAGAAGATTGGTAACCCGAGTGGTTTTTGAAGTCTGAGGTGGAAAGGATTGTTACTGACTAAGGCAGAGAGGCTAGTGGGCAGGTTGAGGTATCAAAGAAGGCTTCATTGAGATAGTAGCATTTGAATTGGGCTTTAAAATGAAGTTTCTGGAAGTGAAGTTCGGGGTAGGGAGTGTTAGCAAAAGCGTAGAGCAGCATTTACAGGGGACATCAAATAATCCACAGCAAGTGTGGAAGAAAACAAAAGCTTAAAATACAATGTTGTCACATTGTTGAGGATCTTCAAAGGCAAGCTAAAGAGTTTGGACCTTATTTGTTAAAACAGTAGGCCTTTTAAAGCCATTAGCATGAAAGAGTGACATCAGGAGATCTCTATGTCAGATCTGCATGCACAACATGTAATACTAAGTGCTAACAATAGAAATATGAAAAAGAAAGGTAGGCCTGGCCTTCAAGGAGCTTACAATCTAATGGAAGAACACAACACAACAACCAGAAGCTGGAAAAAAAAGGAGGGAAAGATGGGGACATGATGGAGACAATGGAGTTGAGTCTAAGGAGTTTAAGGTGGTGCGGAAAATTAATTTTACAACAGTATCAAGATGGATTTGAAGGGAGGGGAAGGCATAGAGGAGTGGATTCCTATTTTGGGACATTATTGTAATAGTCCTAGTGTTTGGTAATGGGATCCCCTGCTAAAGTGGTGTTGGTGGGAATAGAGAGATTGGGACAGATAGAAAGAGAGAGGTGATAGAGACAGAATTGAATAGACTTAGCACATTTGTCCCTTCAGTCTGGAGCATCTAATCTAACTTCCTCAGTGTATTGATGAATCTGAAATTCACAGAAGTGAGGAAGTAACTTGTCCAAAGCTTCATGTCTTAGAAGGGGTTAACCAGAGGAAAAAGTAAAAAAGCCAATACCAAATTTTTTTAATATTGCAGGTCAGTGGTGGTGTCAGAAATGCATACAGGAAAGTCAGGAGTGGAACAGGTTTTGGGAGAAATGAAAGTTTAATATGAGGTGCTGATGAGAAACTATGGTGGAAATGACAAATAAGCAATTGGAGATGGCATCTGGAGCTTGGGAGAAAGTTCCAGATTGGTTGTAAAGATTTAGCAGTTATCTGTGTGAAGACGATGATCCGAGTAATGGTAGTGAATGAGTCTGTCAGTAGAGAAAGATTGTAGGGGACATTTTGGATACAATGTTTTCTTCCTGTTTTCCTGTCTTAGACTAGAGCATTATGCCCTTCATTTCTGTCCAGTGCTTAGCACAGTGTGTTAACACATAGAAAGTGCTTAATAAATGCTTGTTGACTTTACAGTTTAAAACTGATTCACATTTTCTGTTGGTATATCAAAGACAGTTCATAGATGTATGTTGTCAGACATGGCCAATGGTTTGTTTTGTTTTGCTTAGTTGTGAGTTGTTGTATGGGAGGATTTTAGGAAATGACAGTGATGTGTAATAAAGAAAAAAAATCAATAAAATACTTGTTTAACACAACAACAGTAACAACAACAAAAAACTCCCAACAACTGTGACTTAATCAGCATTCTACCCTTTTGTTTGTCCCTCATACCTGGTCTGCTTTTCCCAGTCAGAATCTTCCTATTCTCTGACAGTACAGTAAATTTTTCTATTTGTAGTATTTATGTTGCCTAGGGTTAAACACTAAACAATTAGGCTAGAACGTTTCTTCTGTAGTGGCCCCAGTGGAGAGAGTATATGCAAGCAACGAAGATGCTTACCTTATGTTTTTCTTGGCTCTATAGGTTCCTTCTGCCCTTAGGCACTGGGCTTCTGTATTTTTTGTCCTTTGGAGGATTTTGGGGCACAAACACTGTCCCTTGAAGGAAAGTAGCCAACAACTAGGAGCAGTTAATTGGCAAGCTTGCTTGGGAACAGATATAAGTCAACATACAATACCATAAATGAAAGTCTTCATAAAAAGTTTGCATTTTAAAGTAATTCTTTTGACATGTGAATCATAATAGAACTTTCAAAATAATATCCTAGATTTCTATTTCTATACTGATATTTTTGGTTCTTTTCCTTTCCCATAGGTAATTTAGTTCATAGTATTTGATTTGAAATTTTTTTTATATCTTCCTTATTCTCATATCCTCTCCCTGATATGATGAATTGGTGAGTGGTCAGAGTATATGTTACAGTGAGGTGCTTTTTGTTTTTTGGGTTTTTTTTTATTGTTTTGTTTTCTTATAAAATAAAAGGGTTAGACTAGATCTCTCTTTCTAGTCATAGATTCTTTAAGACTGTGGTGGAATTCAGTTAAAATTTAGGAACAATATTATTGTGAAACAACATGGGTTTCATCCTGAGGGTTATCCTGATAATGGCAATATACCTGATTATTTTGATACAGTTTTTTCTTATGGCTTTGTTTTCCTTACTAGGCCTCGTGTATGTAGGTATCTTTATTATAAGTGAAGTGAGTGGGTCCCCTCATGTGTATAATAGGGGTTTCATGTGGCTCAAATGGAGGCAATGTGGATATCTAGTCTTTTCTCCTTCCACTCCACTCCAAGGGAGAATTTAATTTCTGTCAGGAGGAGAAGCAGGAGGTTGGAGCCAGCTGCTCTCTTTAGGGGCATACCAACCTAGAATTATATCTGTTTGTTCCCTTAAATATTATTTGTTTAGAGAATGTTTTCAGGCTCGAGTTAAACTTCTGACAGCTCTTTCTATGAAGGGAGGGCCAAAACTTTATATCCAAGACTTGACCCCTTTCCCACCAAATACTATTTCCATAATGAACACATGACAGATAGCAAAGAAATTCATTTATCCAAGTTGATAGTAAAACAGAAACCAGAGAAAGTATACATAGGAGAGTATGTAACAGACAATACAGGGTGAAGGAGCTCTCTTGTTGAGAGCAAGTTAACTCAGCTTATCTAAGATAGAGCACTAGATTTCACCCTAGGGGAAATTCCCCAAAGTTTCTGTTGTAGCAAGTTACAGTTGCTTGATACAGAATCTTGCTCTTCAGTAGCCTGAAGTGGGATTGGCATCTTCTCTCTTGAAAGCTGGAAGCCAGAAGTATCTGAAGTGACTTAAAGAGATTCTCAAAGAAAGTCTGGAGGAAGCAGAGCTTTCCTCTTTCCTGTTGCTAACTTCACTTGTCTCTCATGCAGGTGTGGACATTGATTGACCTCCACCAGTAAGGCAAGAATAAATAAGTTAATGGTCAATTAGTGTCATAAATGTCATAGTGTTTTAAACCCCTGAATTAGGCCATATTCTTAACCAGGTTTCTTTTTCTTTTCTCTTCTTTCCTTTCCTTTTTTTTTTTTTGCTTTTTGGAGGGGGAAGGCAGGGCAGTTGGGCTTAAGTGACTTGCCCAAGGTCACACGGCTAGTAAGTGTTAAGTGTCTGAGGCTGGATTTGAACTTAGGTCCTCCTGACTCCAGGGCCGGTGCTCTATTCACTGTGCCACCTAGCTGCCCCTTAACCAGGTTTTTTGGTAGTTCCTTATGTGATATACTCATCTTAATAGTTCCTGTGTTTTATGGGAGTACTTTAATTTTTTCCTAGGCCTTCTTGTCTCTATTCTTCACAGTGCTAAATTATTGGTCCTAAAACACCACTCTGACGATAGTTCAGTGGTTTCCAATGATATTAATAATATACCAAGTCATTTATTGAAGGCCCTTCATAATTTGACACTCACCTTTCACATTACTTATTTCATGTTTACTTCCTTACAGGCTTCTTCATTCCAGGCAAAGTATTCAGTCAGCTTTTGCTAACATTTAATCTCATCTATGCGCCCTTGAACAGGTTGTCTCCTATGTTGTCAAAGCAGTCTTCACCTCTTGCAATCCCTAGATTTCCTTCAAAATGTAGCTCAGGTACCATCTCTTTTAGGGGACGTTTCCCAGTCCTTGCTATCTATCTTTAAATTACCTTGTTATTTATTTATCTGTATACATATTCACTGTGTCTCCTGAGTAAAACGTAAGCTTGTTAAGGGTTGGGACTGTGTTTGTTTATTTCTTTGTATCCCTGGTGCCTGAGAAGCTCCTTACAGATAATGGGCACTTAATTTGTTTGCATTGAACTGAATTGACCTCATTTGAATCTAGTTACTTTTAATAAAGATGCAAAAGAAATTATGTTTTAGGTCCTTTAGGGAAACTCTTAAAAAATCTGAATTTACCAAGTAGACAATTGTGAAAAGAATTCAGTGTAAAATTTCTTTAAAAAGTTAGCAAGAGCTCATCTGAAGTGTGTAGTAAAACATGTACTTAATCTTTACAGGAACATTTTTATGTTGATTTTAAAATTTGAATATACTGTTTCTTGGGAAAGAAAAGCAAAAAAAAAAAGGAACTAATCAGTAGAACAAATTCCATTAAGTGTTACTTCCAATTAACTATATTTTGACTCATTACCCTATAGCCATCTATGTATTTCATTTTGTCAATATACAGTATCTTGTGTAATTTGTAAATTTAGGTAGTGAACTTTTTTTTCCTTCTCTCTAGTATAAAAAGTTTTAGTAAATCACAAAAGGCAAAAACATGATTTACTTGACTGTTTTGAAAAACAGGAAAATTAAATGTTTGATACAAGTGTCTCGTATAGCTTGAACTGATGTTGAGTCTGTAGTTTTAAAAATGCAAGACAAAAAACCCTTTAGTGGAAATAACAGCTAGAGTAGTTATCTGCAGAATCATGATAACTATGCTTGTTATAATTCAGTGGTCACTCCTATGACTGCTCTCTTTTTTCCCCCCCCAATTACAGGTGAGCAGAATGGTAACCGGAATCCTGGTGGGCTACAGATTGGTGACCTAGTAAACATAGATCTTGATCTAGAAATTGTACAGTCTTTGCAGCATGGGCATGGAGGATGGACTGACGGCATGTTTGAAACTTTAACCACAACTGGAACAGTTTGTGGCATTGATGAAGATCATGACATCGTAGTACAGTACCCGAGTGGCAATAGGTTGGTGATACTCCATTTTAGATAGTAACACATTTAGGATGTATCCATAAAAGTTAGAAAATAAAATGGATATAAATAAAAAGCTTTTTAATGTAGTGACCAAGTAGAGTACCAAGTAAGTAACTTAATAGAGGAAAAACTGAAAGTATTCCACTTTAGGGGGAAAAGTAAACCGTAAGGAAATTCTGCCTCTAACTGTGGCCTTGGGCAGGCTTCTTAACTTTTATGTACCCTAGGCAGCCCTCTAATACCATATATTACAAAGATGGTACTGACCTGCATTGGTAGAGGAAATTTTCTTATACTAATGAAATTACAGATCTAGTCTCTTTCTATCCCTAAGGAAAAAAGATTTTATAAGACTTACCAGAAAAAAAATGAAGCAGAGAGATTGCTAGAAGTTCTGCCATGAATAAGTGATGTTGTACTTTTTTGTTTACATTTGCATATTATTAGAAAGCTAGTAGGAATATGATATTCAGGAATTAGAAAATAATTCTGTTTTTGCTTCACTTTGGTCAGGTCCTAAGAGTTGAATATCTGATTTTGGCAGTCACATGTTGAGAGGTGTGATGACCCTGAGAAGATGTAGAAGTGACTAAGAGAGTATTGAGAGATTGAATGGGCCTTGTAAAGAAATTGTGAAGTGAACTCAGCTTGTTTAACCATGGCAGTAATAGTCAAACCAATTCCAATTCTTTTTATTCATCAAAAAAGCAGTTATTTTATTGACCTATGCAGTAGTTTGAAGAACGTTAACAGTAAAAGAATAATAGCAAGACAGTAACTTGTTCCAGGACTGTTTCTTTCTGAACTCCATAGAAAAAGATAGGAAGAGATTAATAATAATATTAGTAATACAAAGGGATACTTTAAAAATGTTTTAAGGTTTGAGAAGTACTCTATATACATTCTCTCATTTGATCCTTGTAACAGCCCCATGAGGTAAGTACTAAAGATATTATCCCTATTTTGTAGATGAATAAATGGAAGCTAAAAGGTTTAATAACATACCTAGAGTAACATAGCCAGTATATATATGGGGGTTGGGGATAGGGAAGAGTCATATTTTGAACCTGGGTCTTATCGACTCTAAGGTCAACACACTATTGATTATGCTATAGATTATCGTTATATTAAGGGTTATTTAAGTAGGATACTAGCCAGTTTCCCTCTTTTTCCTTATATAGGCAAAGGAATCTAGTTAAATTATTTAATTGATTATAGGGACAGTGAAGGACTGTAATAGGTTACTTAGGAAAGTTGTAGAATTTCCATTTCTGAAGATATTTTTAAAATAAAATTAGTAGGTACAGTATTAATAGTTCAATTTTATATCATGTTATATACATCACTTAATGCAAAAACAGTGCTCAGAAATGTATACTTGTTAGCAATACTGTCATAATTTTTTTAGTGTGGAAACAAGACTAATGAACTTGCTCAGTAGTTGGCAAAGCTCTGAGTCAAACCTGAGTCTTGACTATGGATCTAGTGTTCTTACATTTTGTTGTGCTGCCTCCTTACATGGCTGTTAGCTTCTGGCATGGTTGGCCTTGAGCAGAGATTCTAGTGTAGAATGACCGTGGAGTTATATTCTAGCTCTGATTTTTCTTGATTAAGAATTATGTAAATACTTTGAGCAGAGATTCTCTTCCCATTCCACCCGCCCCCCCTCCTATTTGGAGAGATACATTGGATACATTGTAGTAAAACTTACTTTGCAGTGAAATACCAGTCTGACAGTAAGAAAGGAGTTTAGGGGTCAATATGCTTTGTGTGTGCAATCCACAAATTTTGTTCTGGTTAGTTTAAAAACCACATGTACTTTATTTTTCACTTTGTAATTTTAGATTTTTTTTCCTTGCTTTATCCATTCTTGTTTTCCTCTTCTAAAATGTGGATAATGAAGAATTGTTATATGGCATGTGATAGAAATCTTCTCAATGAAATTGTTACAGATATTCTAAATGATTCATTTTTTCCTTTTAAGCTTACATAAGCTTGTCATCATAATATTGAGTTACACTTTTTCATTTTCCAAATTGTAGGTTGTTCATTTCTGTATGCTATTAAGGCACCATTACTTTTCCAGATCGCTTAAGTATGTCTTTTTTTCCAGACAGAATTTTTAGTAACCTATTATATTGTTTTATGAATTTGCAGGTGTATACTTTAGTTTGAGCTCACTTTAAAATAATGGTCCTGTTCCTTTCAAATCTATAGATGAGGAAATATCATAAATTGATTATGTATGTGTGTAAATGTGTACCCTGTATAATTATATAAAAATTGATTGTAATGGATCGTATGCTCACAAATTGGTTATAAGATGATTTTAAAAGGTTATTACAGCAATTTATTTTAAAAAATTAAAATATTTTGCAAATAGTTTGAAGTGACTTTAAGTTTCTGACATTTAAAAATATTTTCCTTCTTAGCAAACTCATTGTTAAAAAATAGTTCAACATGAATTTTTTTTTTAAGAATTACATATAGTTTGCCACTTATTTTTTTTTGCAGATGGACCTTCAACCCAGCTGTTCTCACTAAAGCTAATGTTGTCCGAAGCGGGGATGCTGCACAGGGTGCAGAGGGGGGTACTTCACAATTTCAAGTGGGTGACCTCGTTCAGGTTTGTTACGATCTAGAAAGAATTAAGCTTCTACAAAGAGGTCATGGTGAATGGGCAGAAGCTATGCTTCCTGTAAGTATATAAAAATGAGACATTTGATTAGGTGAACTTTTTTGTTTATATTTTATTTAGATTTGTAAGCAGATAAATTTTCAAAACCACAGCAGTGTAAAACTTCCCAGAGTTGGGTGAGATATTATTTATTGAATGAAACTTTAATTTTTTCAATTAAGAATTAAAGAAAGGGGGGAGGGCAAGGAAAATAGAAAAAGTTAAATTTCCTTCCCAGAGACATTTAATCCATTGCTTCACTTTCTAACAATAATAATAGCTCAAATTTATTCCCATTTTGCATAAAAGGAAACTGAAGCTTTGAGAGGTTAAGTGATTTGGCTGTGTTCATACAATTACTGTAAGCATGAGGCAGGATTCAGACTAAGAATTCATAGACTACAGATTCCACATCCCTTCCCTCCCCCCCTTCACCCTCCAGAGATGGTGAATAGAAAAGACAGAATTTCCTGTAGCATGAATTAGGCATTGAGTAAGAGCATTATATTTTTTTTTTGAGGGGGAAAGGCAGGGCAGTTGGGGTTAAGTGACTTGCCCAAGGTCTCATGGCTAGTAAGTATTAAGTGTCTGAGGCTGGATTTGCACTCAGGTCCTCCTGACTCCAGGGCTGGTGCTCTATTCACTGCACCACCTAGTCACGCCTGAGTAAGAGCATTATTAATTGGCATTTCACATATAATTAATTTTGTTATTATTTACAGTGAGAATTGTTGTCCTCTAAATTTTTACTCTGGAGAGGTTGTAGAGAGTTAGAAGCCTCATGGAGGCCCTGCTTTGTGACACTTGAGCAATTACTTAGCCTCACTGGACTTCAGTTTATCCACTGATATGGGGATAAATGCTTGTATTATCTGCCTAACAGGAGCACTGGGAGGAAAGAACTTGGTAAACCTTAAGAGTTATAGAAATGTGAGTTATGAAAATAATAATGCTTTTGAGGCTGCAGCACTTAAATATTTTCCATCATTCATAAGTATAATTTTTGAAGGTTCCAAAGCTTTCATATTTGATTTTAAAAATCAGCTTTATGCTAGAACTTCAATAAAAGTTATGGTTTAAAGATGAGTTTTGCTGTGGGGCAAAACTGTTGGCATATACTGGTATTTTATTAATTTGATACAGTAGTTAATATCTTCCATGTATACTCACTATTGTGGTGGTTTCTGAGGTGAAGAAACATTGACACTTTACACGATGACATCTCAGGACCTTTCTCCTCAGGAGAAGTCTTGTAATGATTGTGATTTAGCACTTTTAGTAGTTATTTTATTTATCTATTTATTTTATGAGAAGGTTTCTACTGCTCCTTCAGTGTATTCTTACTTTAGAGCTTCACTTGAAGATGAAATATTTTGTGTTAACTACTTAACATTAATTTCTGTGAGTGATAAATGAGCTTGAACACTTGCTTTATATGATGTCCTCGAAGAAAGATCTTATTTGTATAACCTGAATGTTGTTTATTGTGGGTTGTTTTTTATTTTTTTGGCTAATTGCCTTAATACAAAAGGTGGCTTTTAAGGGGAAGACAGGGTAGTGCTGTCTTAATTTTTAAAAAAAGTTCAGTATATGATATAGGAAAATTTTTATGAAAAACAGTAGAGTGAAAGTAAGTAAGTTGATTTTGTTAAATATTTGTGTTCATTCTCTGTGAAACTATTCAGTAATAATTCTGATTATATTTCTTTAGTGAGATATTTTAATAAAACTACAGGTACTAATTTCATACATTAGTACATTGTACTAGTAGTTCACAGATGTAGAACCAGCTTCAGCAAAATTAGCATTGTTTTGAAACTAAAATCAGGTATCATTTAAAAAATATCAATATGACAAGCAAATAATTTTGTAACAGTCATTTTATATGTGAAAATTTATGGTTTGTCATATCTTTAAGACCTTAGGCAAAGTTGGCCGGGTACAGCAGATTTATTCAGACAGTGATTTAAAAGTAGAAGTTTGTGGAACATCTTGGACATATAATCCTGCAGCTGTTTCCAAGGTGGCATCAGCAGGATCAGCTATTAGCAATGCATCTGGTGGTATGTACTTTTTAAGAAAAACATGGTTTATTTTTTTAAATGTCTTTGAGGACGAGGTATAATTTTAATTATAAATAAGTTACATAAAATGTTTGGGTGACTTACTGTATTATTTTATAATGTTTTCAATTTTTGTTTCTCTTGTTTTAATTAGATAGTTTGCTTCAAGTTGGAGTAAATCATCCTCTGGCAGTGATAAGTAAATAAAAGAAGTAGATGGAAGGAGTATAGTAATATGGATGGTGTCTTTCCATTTTTTATCTACTCACTTTCATTTTCAGTAATTGTATCTAAGAATGGGTAGCAGAGAACTTTTTGATGGTGAGCAGTTGTAGTGGCTGATTGCTATTTTGGTTCAGATTAGCAGGAATGAGGATTGCCTGTGAAAATAGCTTATGGAAGTGGTAACCCTCTAGCTTAGCAGTTCTCAACCTGTGGTTGTGACCCCTTTGGGGCTTGAACGACCCTTTCACAGGGGTTGCCTAACACCGTTGGAAAACACATATTTCCAGTGGTCTTAGCAACCAAGACACCACTCCTCTATCCGTCTCCAGGCGGGTCTGCCCACATGCAGATATGCCCACATACGAGTACTAAAGGGTCGCGGCATTAGGAAGGTTGAGAACCACTGCTCTAGCTGGTTATGCTTTATTTTGCTTAAAACAGTACAGGCAGTAACTTTAGAAATATATCATTAGAATTTAGATTTTAGCTTCAGCTACAAAAAGATTAAATACCATTTTTACAAAAACTTAATATCTGATATTAGAAAGAATTTATAATTGTGGAGCATAGAATTCCTAAAACTTTAGTAAGAGTAGCTATAAAATCTGTTGTGCTAGAAAATGAAAGTTGGGATAATTATTTTCATTTTTTCAGATACCAGTCTTTTAGCGATGTAAAAATTTGTTTTTTAATGTGAATTCTATCATAATATGTCAGTTCATAATATCTTTGTTATGAATACTAATTTTTGAATTTCTTTTACTCTGCAAGTCTGTTTCCAAATTCATGGAACATTAATGATTTTGAAGAAACACAATATTGGTTTCTTCAGTTTACCATAATTTCAAGTGGTATAATTATGGTTTGTAGGATAAATTATTTGTAATATAATATAAAAGAAAATAGTTTGAAGCATAACAATTCTAGAATTAATTAAGACATAGGAAAACATGTCTTCTAATGTTTTAAATTCTGAGTTCCATCATTTTCCTATACTCACAATTTTACTGCATATTTCCAGAGAGACTGTCTCAACTCTTGAAGAAACTATTTGAAACTCAAGAGTCTGGAGACCTTAATGAAGAACTGGTTAAAGCTGCTGCTAATGGAGATGTTGCTAAAGTAGAAGATTTGTTAAAGAGACCAGATGTTGATGTGAGCATTTGTAATTTATAAATGTCTTTAGACTTGACAACCGTTTTCCCTTTCAGATGATTCAATTTCCTTTTGGGGAGGTTTGATCTCAATTTTTCTCTTACAAAATTAAAGTTTGACCTGGGTTTCCCTTTATTCATGGTAAACAGCTTGTTATTCTTATTTTTTAAAGGGGATGATAAGCTTTCTCAGCTTATTTTGTATGAAAAATTGTCAAGCTAAGTTCTTTGAAAGTAGTGTATATATACCCTTCACATATATGTACGTATAATCATAAGTAAGGTATATATGCATATATAATCACTATTATCTCATCATTAGTAGAACATATGCTTTGAGGTTTTTTCCATGTATTTTCCCTAAATTGAGCTATATGCTTTCAAGTCCCTTTTGTCATCAAAAACCCTTATGTGAACTCTAAACTGGGCATCTTGCCACACAGAAGAGTAGGGGGAAGGGGGATGAGAGGTGGGGTGATGGAGGGGAGGGCAGAGT
>JAQQSU010007598.1:0-13177 GCA_028627135.1 Pseudochirops cupreus
GAGGCCCCTGGTGGGGGTGCTCTGGCTGCACTCTCCTCCTCCCTCTCTCTCCCATGATCTTTCTTTTCCCCAGAGAAGGTATCAAGGGTTTGGGAGCCGTTCTTACTTTGCTTCTTATGCTTATTCTTACTCATGGTTCTGCAGACCATGATTTTTTTTTTTAAATCTCTGTGGGGCTCTGCTTCCAGAAGGGAAAGCTCTGTCCCAAATCGCTGGGGTCCTCCCGGCTGCCGTAGCTCTTAGGGAGAGGCTGGGAACTCCTCCTATTTACTTCTGGCTGACTGGATAGCGAGGACTCTAAGACCGAGGCCCAAGACAGCAATCTGGACCCAGGCCGCTCAACGTGAGAGCCCTGGCCTGAGAACAATCGTTCAATCCCTCTGCTGCCTGCAGGCCACGGGCGGGAGGCTGCAAAGCCGAAGTGGGTGCAAAACCTCTGCCTTTCGCTTTTCTGCTCTGGAGGCCTTCCGGCCAGACTGCTTATCTCCCCCTTTCACAATTCCCACTCGCAGCTGCTGCTAATCTGCTCACCTGAGAGGCTCCTCCCCTCCTCCCATCCAGCCACCCCCGGGGCACAGCCGCGGCTTCAGGCCATGCTGGTTTCAGTTCCCAGTGCTGATATAGTTCCTCGTAGCCAAGCTGACTTTAGTGGGAAGTATCTTTGTGTGCGTTTTGGAGTTCCAGGATTGGTTTAGAGTCCTATTTTATGGGTATTTTGGGATGGCTATGTGAGAGCTGCGATATGTTGCTGCTGCTACGCCGCCATCTTGCCTCCACCCCCCCAAGAGTTTCAACAATGGTCCCATTTTGGTCTCAGTACCTACAGGCACCACTGGGGAAAGCCATTCCTGTGAGCAAGGGACCAGTCAACCAGTTCCACCAACTTCTACCTTCAGGACTGGTAAGGCAGTTTAGCTAATGTAGTGAAGCATATCTAGGAAAAGAATGGAAGTGGCATGTAGTCAGCCTTCTCTTTCTGCTATCACCAGAACGAAGGGATTGTTTCATTATCCTAAAGTTTGTCAGTGTCGCACAGAAATCCTCCCAAGTTTCCAGGTAGACCTCATTTCAGTTGTATACATGTGGTCTGCTCCAGCCCCAATAAATGGATTTTTAAAAAACTATGTTGTCCTTAGATTTCCTTTTCAGCCTTGGTTCACATAATTTGTACAAATCTTGAGAGTTAGAAGAGATAACAACCGCCATCTAGTCCAATCTATTCATGCAAGGCATCACCAGAGTAACATAGCAGAAAAATGGTCATCTAGTTTTTTTCTGGAGTACCTCCAAGAAGAGAGAACCCATCACTTCTTAAAGGCAGCCAACTGCACTTTTTTGGAGAACCCTTATTTTTAGAAATATTTTTTTTTCTCATTTCATGCCTAAATTGCTCTCTTTGTACCTCCCAACTATTGCTCATGGTTCAGACCTCTAATCCTGCAAATACACGGCTGACTTTTGAATTTGGTACTTGTCTTCCCAGGTTTTTCTGAAACTCATCATTTAGGCTTTTCTCATAGTGAAATTGTATTCATTTATAGTCATATAATAAAATTTGCTCAGGCTTTCTATCAGTTGAAGGCTATTTCATTAGTCTCAACTTTACAACTATTACCATTATAAAAAAGCTACTATAAATATTTTTGTACTTGTGAGTCTTTCCTCTTTTTCTTTGATCTTATTGAGGTATAGAGCCAGTAGTGGTACAGCTGTGTCAAAAGCTATGCTTTGTTTAGTACTTTGAGAACATACTTTAAAACCGATTTTTCTGAATGGCCAGACCAATTCATGGTTACAACAACAGTTTATTCCTCTTTTCCCCCAGTCCTTCCAACAACTGTCAGTCTGCTTTGTTTTAAATTCTCATTTTTACTAATCAATTCACATAGGGTAATTAGTTGATCTTCCTATCTTCTTATCTTTAGTATCAATGCCCTATTGCTCACGGTTTTTAAGTAGAACCTCAGAGGTGAATTCTGCTTCTAGAAGCCAAGATGGCTGAGTAAGAAGTAAGTCTTTTTTCACCCTCCCTTATTGACCCCTGAAAGCCCAGAAAGTATCACCTCAAGAAAAACCCTGGTACAGTTAAGTTCACAGAAAGATGGAATGCATATGTCTGGTAGGCCAGGAAGCTTTGGGAAGTAACAGGAAAGGCCTCTCTTGCTCTGGGGAAGGGGAGAGCAGTGCAGGATGGGAGTGTTCCAGCAGGTCAGTGGTAAGCACCACCTCAGTGGACCAGCAGGAGAACCAGAGCCCCAGTGTGGATGAACAAGCAAGAGTCAACACCAAGATCCCCCCAAGTGCCTCAGCACAGGCAGGAGAACATGTAGACACCAGCTTGGAAAATGACCACATGTGCCTGCATTCTCTAACAGCCAAATCCCTTGGTTCTTCAGCAAAGCTCCAGGAGGCACAGTTCTAGGAGGCACAGCTCCAGGAGGCACAGCTCCAGGCTGGCAGACATCCTCTAGAAGTCAAGCATTCAAGTGCAAGGCCTGGGGGAACAGGAGTCAAACATTTGAGTGCAAGACCTGGGTGAGCACAGACATGAAGGGGCAAGTTAAGCCCCTCTGTGAGGAATTAAGATTATACAAACCAAGGCCCCAACTCAATAGGACCTTTCTATTACCCTGAGTTGTTTTGGAACAGAAAATCCTGGGAACATGAGGGCTGCACTTCTCCTGGGACACTGGCCAGGGCATTGGTTATGTGAAGAGATATGGTGAACTGCCCAGCTCCTGGAACTAGCCATTCCAGGGAAACATTGTTCTTGGGGGGGGGGGGGCTTGGAGGGATTGGCCTCCTTCCCCAGCCTCACACAAGATATAATGCTTGCTAAAACACACCTGGCAGTATGCCTTCATTGTTCTCAGAACTACTTAAACTGTAAGATTCAGACCCCAAATTGGAATCTCACCCATGGAGGAGACATCCTGCCTGCAACCCTCCCGAGCAGAACCCTGATGGCTGTACCCGGGATTCCCCAGCTTGTGTGGTCAGGTGTTGGTGCTTCCCCACATCAGTGATGATTGTAAATATGTATAGATGTATTCCACCAAGCAGTTGGAGCTCTAGCTGTCTCAACCAGCACCCTGATGTATAGTCAGGTGTTGGTGCTTCCCCACGTTGGTGATGATCATGGATATGTATGTGTGTGTGTGTGTGTGTGTGTGTGTGTGTGTGTGTGTGTATATATATATATATATATATGTATATATATATATATGTATATACACACACACACACACACACACATGTATGTATATATATAAATCATAGTTGCTCTTATTTTACTATTCTTAAGCCTTAACTCTGTTATCTCTGGCTTCCTTCCCCCTTGCCTATGTTCCAAATAAACTATATTGGATCTTTTGAAGTGCAGAGTGTTCCATTCACAGGAATCCTGAACCTCCTTAATCAGACAGGACAAGAATCCCCACAACCACCCTGAGAGCTCCAGTGTTGCTGACTCATAACTAAGTAAATTGCCTTCAGCCTCCAGAGGCCAGCACCTGATGCCTCAGCATCCAAAAGCAGTGAGCAAGTCCCAGGCTTCCAAGACATGAAGCTTAGGTCAGTGTCTGCTGTACTCCAGCAGGAAAGCTCAACTCTAAAATCCACGAATTAGGCAAACATCATGAACAAAAAGAGAAATGGGCAGTGAGTATAGATTCTTATTGTGGGGACAGGGAAGATCAAGGAACAAATTCAGAAGAGGACAAAACTGCCAATACACCCACATCCAAAACCTCAAAGGGGAATATGAATTGGTCTCATGCCCAAAAAAACCTTCTTGGAAGAGCTCAAGAAGGATTTTAAAAGTCATTTTAAAGAGGGAGAAGAAAAATTGGGAAAAGAAACAGGAGGTATACTAAAGACAGTCAGTAGTTTGGAAATGGAAGGACAAAAATTGACCATAGAAAACAAATCTTTAAAAAGTAGAATTGGCCAAATGGAAAAGGAAGAACAAAAATCTACTGAAGAAAAGAACTCCTTAAAAAGACGAACTGGCCAAATGGGAAAAGAGGTACAAAATCTAATAGAAAAAAGCAATTTGTTAAAGATTAGAATTGGGAAAGTGGAAGCTAATGACCCTATGAAATATCTAAAAACAAAAGAATAAAAAAATAGAACAAAACATAAAATATTTCATTCATAAAACAACTGATCTGGCACATAGATTCAGGAGAGACAAAGTAAAAATTATTGTTCTACCTGAAAATCAGGATAAAAAAAGAGCCTAAACAGGAAGCCATCAAGGAAAACTGCCCCACAGCCCAAGAACCAGAACATACAATAGTCATTAAAAAATCCACCAATCACCTCCTCAAAGAGATCCCCAAATGAAAACAACAAGTAATATTGTTGCCAAAGTCCAAAATTATCAGCTCAAAGAGAAAAAAAAATTAAATATCATGAAACTACAGTCTGGGTGGTGCAGGACCTTTCAGTTTCTACATTAAAGATCAGAGGGCATGGAATGTGATATGTTGTAAGGCAAAGGATCTTGAATTACAAGAAAGAATCAAGTACCCAGAGCAATTGAGCATAATCTTTCAGGGAAGGAGATGAACATTGAACAAAATCAGGGGCTTCCAAATCTTCTTGATGAAAAGATTAGAGCTCAACAGAAAATTACATCTTCAAATATAAGACATAAGAGGGGCATAAAAAAGGTAAATAGGAAAGAAAAAACATGTTATTAATAAGGGCAAACTCTTTACATCCCTACAAGGGAAGACGACACTTGTAACTCTGGAGAACTGTCTTGTTATTACGCCATTTTAAAAGGAGTATACATAGACAGAGATTGTGACTATAAATTAAGTTTGATGTGATGATAAAAAAATCTGATTAAGTGGTGAAAAATGAATTGTACTGTGATAAGGAAAAAGGAAGAGGTAGAGAAAGATAAATTACATCACATGAAAAGGCACCAAAACCTACTACAGTAGATGGAAAGAAGGGGAGGGCAGATGAGCATTATCTTAACCTTATTCTCATCAGATTTTTCTCAAAGAGGAAATAAAATAATCAGCTAGGTAGAGAAATTTGTCTTAGACTGTAGGAAGTAGGAGGGGAAAGGGGAAAGAAAAGGGAGAGGGTAAGTAGTAGGGAGGTTAGAAGTAGTAAGGATAAAGGAGAAGAAAAAGGAGGGAGCTGATAGAAGAGATGGCAGACTGAGGGAGGTGGTGGTCAAAAGCAAAAATCTAGTGAGGAGTAAAATGGAGAAAGAAGAAAGAAAGGCATAAATGGGATGGGGCAATAGGATACAGAAAAAGACAGATAGTAGTCATAACTATGAATGTGAATAGGATGAACTTTCCCATAAAACAGAAGTGGATACATAGTGGATTAAGAACCCCATTCCTCCAATATGTTATTTACAAGAAACACATATTAAGCAGAGGGATACACACAGAGTAAAGATAAAAGGCTGGAGTAGAATACATTGTATTTGGGGCAGGTAGGTGGAGTCAGGAGGACCTGAGTTTAAATCTAGCCTCAGACACTTAACACTTACTAGCCATGTGACCTTAGGTGAGTCATTTAACCCCAATTACCCTGCCTCCCCCAGTCCAAAAAGCAAAAAAAAAAGAATATACTGAGCTTCAGCTGAAGTAAAAAAGTAAAGGTAGCAATCCTGATCTCAGACAAAGCAAAAATAAAACTAGACCTAATTAAAAGAGATAAGGAAGAAAACTACATCCCACTAAAAAGTAATAAAGACAATGAAGTTATATCATTACTAAAAATATATGAACCAATCCGTACAGAATCCAAATTCTGAGAGGAGAATTTAAGAGAGGTACAGGAAGAAAGAGACAGCAAAACTCTACTGGAGGGACTTCAAACTCCTACTCTCAGAGCTAGATAAACCTAACCACAAAATAAATAAGAAAGAAATTAAGGAGGCAACTGTAATTTTAGAAAATTTTGGAAACCTCTGGGGAAAACTGGATGGCAATAAAAAAGAATATAACTTTTTCTCAGTGGTACATGGCACCTAAACAAAAATCGACAATGGGACAGGGCTAAGATGGTAGAGTTAAAGCAGAAACTTGCTTGAGTTCCCACTTCAACCACCTCCAATACCTATAAAAATGACTCCAAACAAATTTTAGAGGTCCAGAACCCACAAAATGACAGAGAGAAGCATTTCTCCCCCTGAAGGCAGCCTGGCAGTCCAAGAGGAAGGGTCTGGGAGTGGAACAGAGTGCATTCCCCCATGGGCCACGTTTGCACAAGCCCATAGCACAGACCAGCTGGAACAGATTTCAGGAGAGTGAATCACTGGATTTTGACCAAACAAGAGGTAGAGAACATTATGAAATGTAAAATTAATCATTTTGATTACATTAAATTGAAAAGATTTTGCACTAACAAAGTCAGTGAACCAAGGTTAGAAGGGAAGCAGAAAGCTGGGAAACAATTTTTACAACTAGTTTCTCTGATAAAGGCCTTGTTTCTAAAATATACAGAGAACTGAGCTGAGTCTATAAGAATACAACTTATTCTGCAACTGATCAATGGTCAAAGGATATGAATGGGCAGGTTTCAGAGGAAGAAATTAAAGCTATCTATAATCATATGAAAAAATGATTTAAATCACTATTAATTAGAGAAATGCAAATCAAAACAACACTGAGGTTTCACATAGCATCTACCATATTGGCTAACATGACTAAACAGGAAAATGACAAATGTTGAAGATGTGGGAAAACTGTAACACTAATCCACTGTTGGTGGAATTGTGAACTGATCCAATTATTCTGGAGAGTAATTTGAAACTGTGCCCAAAGGGCAAGAAACTTGTGCATATCCTTTGACTCAGCAATACCACTTCTAGGTCTGTATCCTTTATCACAAACTCTAGGACTGAGTTGTCACTTCTTCCCAGTATCCCCATCTTTTCCATTCCAGGAACCAGTTCCTCACTATTAGTGAGAATCTGATCCAGAACAGACTATCAATAAACATCTGTTGAACAAGTACAGTGTGCCAGGCACTAATCTAAGTAAATACTAAGAATAAAAAGAAAAGCCCAAATGAATCTCTACACCAAAAAAATTAATAAGTAAAATGATGTGCAAATTACTATGAAGAACCACACTGGACAGTAATCAGTCAAAGTAATAAACAGGAGTAAGGGGGAAGAAATGGGTAGTGAAGTTAAGGAAGGTTTCTTATAAAGGGTGGGATTTATCTGGAATGTGAAGTATGCCATGGAAGTCAAGAGGAGGAGATGAAGAGTGAGACCATTGTAGGTAAGGGTGGCAGCCAGTGAAAATCCTCGAAGTTGGGGGAAAAGACCCATGTTGTTCATTCTTGTGCTTCACGAAGGATCAAATGATCACTAATGCAATTCAAGAAGTTATTAGCTAGATGGCAGAGCAGAGTAAGCACTAAGACAAGCTCTCTCAACATTCCACTTTAAACAACTTTAAAATAATGGCTCAAACTGATTCTTGAGTGGCAGAGCCAACAACAGGTCAAGGTGAGATATTCTTCTAGCCCAAGAAAACTTACACTTTTGGAAGAATTATACAGGGGTAGAGGCTGGCCTGGAGCTCATGTGGATGAAATGCCATTGATGGGATTAGGTGAGGCAACAGAAGAAACTGCTTCAGAAGCTCTCAAGCAAGAGACAGCAAAGGGACCTGGCAACTGATCAGAAAGAGATTACAGGGAACCCCTGTGCTAGTACTGGAATCACGACTGGGAGCTTCTTGGCAACTGCATTATTCAAACAGATTTATGGGTCACAGTTCAAGGGCAGAGAGAAGCACATTCAGGCAAGTAGGAGTAGGGATCCTGAGGAGCAGTATCATTTTCAGTCACAAGATGCCAGAGACCTGGAGGAAGAGTATTGCTACTGGTCACAAGGTAACAGGGATCCAAGTAGCTGTATGGATTGTAGTCCCAAGAGATGAGATTTTCTTCCGGGATAAGACCCAGAGCACAGTCCAGGAGATCAGTGACCACACATCTTGCTAAATCACATTACCTTGCAACAATCAAAAAATGTCCAGCACACCAGAATTATCCCTGAAAATAGCATCATGAAAAAGACTAAAGGTCCAGATGTTGCATTTCCCCACTGCTCAAACTCTGGAAACAGACCAGCTGTAACATAAATTTAAAATCAAGCAATGGGTTGGAAAAGTGAACACCAACAACAAACAAAAATCTGATTATAAAAAGGTACAAAGGTGAAGAAGAAGATCAAGACACAAATAGGCGTAGCAATCTTGATCTCAGACAAAGCAAAAGCAAAAACAGACTTAATTCAAAGAGATAAGCAAAGAAACTACATCTTGCTAAAAAGTATCGTGATAAGGGGATGGAGATAAGATGGCAGAGAGAAGCCAGGAAGTTGCCTGAGCTCTCCCCAGTTTCCCTTGGAAACAACATCAAATCAAGCCTCTAAATCAGTTCTGGAGTGACAGGACCCATGAAAATATGGAGGGAAACAAGTTTCCAGCTTAAGATAACTTAGAAGAACTTCAGAAAATGTCTGTCTCACATGGGTGAAAAGGGAGTACAGCCCAGTGCAGATGGTGTCCAGTGGGAGGCTCTTAGTTGTAACACAGATCACCAACCTAGACCCCTTGGTTCTGCCTTAGCAGGCCAGTGGCTCACCAAGCCAACAGCAAGGCCTCCAGTCTCAGTGCAGAAGGCAAATTGCAAGCTCTGAAATCCTGGCAAAAAGGATAGTGCCCCCCATCTCCCAGAAGCAGAGCTCAGCTTAAGAAGTCATTAAATAGACTGAAAAATGAGTAAGAAATAGAAAAAAGCCCTGACCATAAAAGTTACTATGGTAACAGGGAAGATCAAAAGACAAACTCAGAAGAGGATATCAAAATGCCTACATGTGAAGCCTCAAATGGGAATATGAGCTGGTCTCAAGCCCAATAAGTCTCTTGGAAAAGTTCAAAAAGGATCTTATAAACCAGATGAGAAAGGTAGAATAAAAATTGGAAAAAGTAGTGAGTTATGCAAGAGAATTATGGGAAAAGGTTCAACAACTTGGAAAAGGAAGAACAAAAAGTGCCAGAAGAAAAAAATCCTTAAAAAATATAATTGGCTACTTGTAAAAGGAGGTATAACATCTAACTGAAAAAAAAATTTTTTTTAAATTAGAATTGGGCAAGTGGAAGGTAATGACTCTATCAGACATCCAGAATCACTCAAAGAAAATTTTTCAAAAAATGAAAGAAATGTAAAATACCGCACAAGGAAAACAACTGACCTGGAAAGATCAAGAGGGATAAGATTTAAGAATTATTGAACTACCTGAAGCATATGATTTTTTTTTAAAAAAGAGCCTGCACAGCAGTTTTCAAGAAATTGTCAAGGAAAACTGACCTGATCTAGAACCAGAGAGTAAAATAGAAATTGAAAGAATCCACTCATCACTTTCTAAGAGATTCCAAAATGAAACTCCAAGACATATTATAGCAAAATTCTAGAATTGTCAGGTGAAAGAGAAAAAAACTGTAAGCAGTCAAAAGGAAGAAATTTAAATATCCAGGAGTCACAGTAAGGACACAGGACTTAGCACAGAAGGCTTAGAATATGATATTCCAGAAGGCAAAAGGCCTTGGATTGCAACCAAAAATCAACTACCCAGTAAAATTGAATATAAGCTTTCCAGGGAAAAGGTGGGCATGTCAATGAAATAGGGGGCATTCAAACTTTCCTGATGAGAAGACAGAGCTCAATAGAAAATATGATCTTCAAATACAAGACTCAAGGGAAGCATTTATGCTTAAAAGGTAAACAGGAAATAAAGGGGAAAAATCTCATTATTCAATAACATTTAAACTGTTTTCCCTACACAGGAAGATGATATTTGTAACTCTTGAGAACTATGGGTATAAGTTAACTTTGATGAGATGATATTAAAAAAACCAACAACAACAAACTAAGGAGTGAAAAAAGGATTGTACTAGGAGAATGTGAGGAGGCATGAAAGACTTATTATAATAGAGAGAAATAAGGAGAGGTGGGGAATGAGCATTATCTGAGTCTGAATCAGATTTGGCTCAAAACGGGAATAACATACACACTCAATTATGTATAGAAAGTTATCTTAGCCAACAGGGGAAATGGGAAATAGAAAGAAAAGGGAAGGGGGAGGGGGCTGTAATGGGTATGGCAATTTGAAAATCTTCCCTGCCCCTTAATAGACCCAGGGGGGAGTCTGAAGTCCTCCCCTTCTGTAAAGATAAACTCTGCCCCCTAAAGGACAGAGGAAGTTGGGTCAGAGAGAGTCTGACAGTTGGAGACAGTTGCAGACAGTTGGAGTTGGAGGAGCTTCTTAGAGAGATTGGGGGTTTTGTGAATAAATATTGATCAAATATTGGTTTGTGAGAAGGCTAAAGGATGACATGACTCTCAGAATTATTATGGCTTCTGAATATCTTTGGTACTTCAGCTTACTGGTTTGGGGATTTGGTTTTCTGGTGTCTAAATAAACCCTTCAACTTTATCCTCTGTTTGGAGAGTTTGACATATTTTGCAACTGAATGTTACATGATACTTATAGTCATGGTCTTTATCACGATCATGGGCCCTGTAAATATTGCATTGGCTCTGACCCATACTTCTCAAGTTGGGAGCTAGGGACCTTGTTGTTGACTTTGTGTAGATTCTGGGTATCTATACTGAGGCCAAGATCAGGACTTTCAGTGTTTTCCTTGGGTTACCCTGAATCTCACAAAGTAAGTTTTGGGGGAGGGGTTATCTCACCAATTCCGTTTTCTAACTCTGTGCCCTTGGGCTAGAGCTCAGGCAGGCTCAGCAGCTGGTGTTGGAGCCAAGCTGCTTTCTGCAGATTCCCCTGGTTGTGCTAAGGCACACCTGGGCTTCTGGTGTTAGCACTTGCTGGCTCCAACCCCTTGGGTTTGGGGATCTCCCTCTGGTCAGCTGAGATGCTGCTTGTTGGGATGGTTCCCACCCTTCACTTCAGGCTCAGCAGAGCCTCATTCACACCCTTCTTCTAGGACTCTCAAGCCTCCCTTTGGTTCCACTATTTGAGGATTTTAAACTGGGACAACAATCTTTGGGTTTTCAGAGTAAGAATGGGGGATTAGAGCAGGTAGGGTTTACTCTGCCATGTTGGCTCCTGAAAGTTCAGGTAGGTGATTTTTAATTTGATAGCCCCAGGAGTAACTGCTGCTGCCACAGGCCCTGCACTTTCTCTTACCCAGCTCCCACAGATCCTCTGTCCCATGGTGAAAGGTCTGTGAATTGCCCTTGTGGTAGGTGAATCTGCATGCCAGGGCTCTTTCTGGCTCTGCTGGGGTCTGATCACTAGTCTGCACTGGTGCAGCCCCTCTACCCCTCACTTTCTTATGGGGCAAGATGGCTTTCTATGCCCCATTGCCTATAAATCATATTTCCCATTTACATGTAAAAACAATTTTTTAAACATTTGTTTTTAAACTTTGAGTTCTAAATTCTCTCCTTTCCTCCTTCCTCACCCACCCCTATTGAGAAGAAAAGCAATGCAATATAGGTCATACATGTATAGTTAGGCAAAAACAGTTCCATAGTAATCATATTGGGAAAGACTAACTATATTTCCCTCCATGATATCCTGCTCCCATTTATTCTATTTTCTCCTTTGACCCTGTCCCTTTTCAAAAGTGTTTGTTTCTGTCTACCTTCTCCCCTAATCTGCCCTCCCTTCTATCAATTCACCCTCTTTCACTCTTCTCCCTGCTTTCCTGTGGAATAAGATACCAAATTGAGTGTGTTTGTTAAGCCAAATTCAATCAGAGGAATGTTGACTCATTCCTTTTCAGCTCCATGCTCTTTCCCTCCATTGTAATGACTTTCTCTTGCCTCTTTTATGTGACACAATTTACCCCCATTCTATCTCCTCCTTTCTTTTTCACCCAAAATATTCCTCTTCCAAGCCCTTCAATCCCTTAATGTGGAAGCTGCTAGATCATTTCTCATCCTGCTTGTGTTTTTGTAATACCCAAATTGTGTGTTCCTGAGTGCTTGTAATATTTTCTCCCTGAGCTGGGAACTCTGGAATTTGGTTATACTATTCCTAGGAGTTTCCTTTCTGGGATCCTTTTCAAGAGGTGATAGGTGAATTCTTTCAATTTCTATTTTACCATTTGGGTCTAGAATATCAGGGCATTTTTCCTTGATGATTTCTTGAAAAAAGACGTCTAGGCTCTTTCTTCTTATCATGGCTTTCAGGTAGTCCAATAATTTTTAAATTATCTCTCCTGGGGGGGCGGAGCCAAGATGGCGGCATAGCAGCAGCAACATATTGCAGCTCTCACATAGCCACCCTAAAATACCCATAAAATAGGACTCTAAACCAAACCTAGAACTCCAAAAGGCACACAAAGATACTTCCCACTAAAGTCAGCTCGGCTACAAGGAACCATATCAGCACTGTGAACCGAAACCAGCCTGGCCTGAAGCCGCAGCTGTGCCCTGGGGGTGGCTGGATGGGCGGAGCAGAGAAGACTCTCTGGTGAGCGGATTAGCAGCAGCTGCCAGCAGCGTTCAGAACTAGCTCAGTGGGAATTGTGAAATGGGAAGAAAAGCAGTCTGGCCAAAAGGCCTCCAGAGCAGAAAAGCAAAAGGCAGATGTTTTGCACCCACCTCTGCGTTGTAGCTTCCCCCCCGCGGCCTGCAGACAGCAGGGGGATTAAGCGATTGTTCTGAGACCAGTGCTCTCGCGTTGAGTGGCCAGGATCCGGATCACCATCTTGGGCCTTAGTCTTGGAGTCTTCATTATCCAGTCAGCTGGAAGTAAATAGGAAGAGTCCCAGCATCTTCCTGAGAGCTACGGCAGCCGGGAGGACCCCAGCGATTTGGGACAGAGCTTTCCCTTCTGGAAGCAGAGCCCCACAGAGATTTAAAAAAAAAATCACGGACTGAACAACCATGAGTAAGAATAAGCATAAGAAGCAAAGTAAGAACAGCTCCCAAACCCTTGATTCCTTCTTTGGGGAAAAGAAAGATCATGGCAGAGAGAGGGAGGAGGAGAGTGCAGCCAGAGCACCCCCACCAGGGGCCTCCAATAAATATGAAGAATGCCTCAAAGCTAGAGATGAGCTGCAGAAGAATTTTCAAAACCAAATAAGGGAAGTGGAAGAAAAATTGGGAAGAGAAATAAGAATGTTGCAGGAAAATCGTGAAA
>JAQQSU010007599.1:0-13177 GCA_028627135.1 Pseudochirops cupreus
TATTATTATTATTATTATTATTAACTACATGCAACTGGGAATTAAGATATACAGGCACTGGGGTAGGGAGATCCATCCTGCCCTACTGGAAAGTCAGAGGGGCAATGGGGGAGGATAAAGGAGAGAGCAGAGTTGGGGAGGGGTTATACAGTGGAATGACTGTTTTGGGGTGGTGGGTGGGAGAAAGATGGGAAGAAAATTTGTAACTCAAAATTTCATGGAATTGAACGATGTAAACGAGAAAAAAATTAATTAATTTAATAAAAAAAGAAAAGAAAAGAAAAGAAATCTGAGGATTCTTGCTAATCCAATGCAGATGGTAGTCTCGTTGGTTCTTAGTATAATGGAACCCAAAAATGAACTCAGAAATATACCCCTTCAGAAACACATGGGCTAAACACCAGTTTCAGAACCTATTGTATCCCACATAGTGCACAGGATGGGGACTTATGAGGGTCTTTTATAATTCTTTTGTCCCTCACACCAAGGAGTTTTGCTTAAAAGTCATTAACAATACATCTAAATATAAGAGCAGAATAATAACATCCTATGTTTCTTTCTGAATTTCTTTGAAAAATATCAAATGTATAATAAATAGTTGGCATTTATACAGGGCATCCCAAAAGTCTTAGCACATTTTCAAGATTGTACTAGCTCTGAGATACTTTAAGACTTGCAAACATGTTACATGCATTATTTCATAATTCATACACAACAGATATTATTATCTTATTTAAAGATGAGAAAGCTGAAGCTCAGAGAGCTAACATGAATTGCCCAGGGTCGTAAAGCTAAGAAGTATCAGAGGTAAGTGTTTAACTCAAACCACTCCCTGACTTTAAATTCAATACTCTTTTCATTATACCATGATTCCAACTGTAGTACTAGCATGACAAGCATGTGGCTAACAAGCTGAATTCTCTGCCGTGGCCATGAATGCTAAGGAGAAAATTGTCTCACAAAGTAGATGAGTAATAGGTATTAATTGGATAAATCAGCAATTAATACTAGTTCTTGTTGTTGAGGTTGTTATTCAATCATGTCTGACTTTTTGTAACCCCATTTGGGGTTTTCTTGACAAAGATAATAGGCCAGTTTGCCATTTTCTTCTCTAGTTTATTTTACAAATGTGGAAACCAAGGCAAACAGGGTTAAGTGACTTGCCTAGCATCACACAGCTAATAAGTTTCTGAGGCCAGATTTGAACTCATGATGATGAGTCTTCCTGACTCTAGATCTGGTGGTACTCTATCCACTGTGCCACCTAGTTGCCCCAATCAAAATATATTTGGATTATATATAACATATAATAAATATGTTATATATAACATGATAAATATATAAACATATAAACATATAATTCACTAAGGCTGGCTGTCATCCATCTTAGAGTTTTGGAGAAATGAAAGAATGAAAATAAATCACCTCTCTTTACAAAGTGTAAACAACAAAAAAGAGAGGCTGGGGAGGTAAGGGAGTGAGCAGGACACCTGGAGAAGACATAGGAGGTGGGGAACACAAGTGATCTCAGCTCTACCAAAAACATATGAAAAGAAGAGGAAGACAGGACTGTCCAAAAGGTGAAACTGAGAGTCCATCATGATGGTGGCATTCTGGGCTGGTTGGAACAGGTCACAGCAGCAATGTTTTGCCACAGGGAGATACCAAAAACAACAGGTATTATTTTGAGCAAAAGAATCCATTGTCAATCAAAGTAGCAAAGAGGTAAGAACCAGGAAGCAAATACAGAAAATTGAACTGGTAAAACAATAACTATGGGATCCCAGCTACAAGTAGAAAAATGTGGCCTTAGGGATCAGAGACCAGTTCAATTGACTTAAAGCTTGCACTAAGAGTTTGCATGTAATTTGACTCATGTACAATCAACATAACTTCCTCTTGAGGACTGGTGGGTGGTCCTAATTCTGGTTGTGCAGATAATCAGAATGGCTTCAGCTATAGACATCTCCTGAGGGCTTTTACATTTTTCCACACAGGAAACAGTCACATTTGAAGATCAACAAACAAATTTATTATCTCCATGTGCTGCTCCAATTGAAAGAGTCAATAAACTATTGAAAATCGTCCCCAGAAAAGATATTAAAAACAAAACAAAAAGTCTTATGAATCCATACCTAAAACAGTGTGTTCCTGTGGTTATGACATATAACAAAAGATGTATAGGCATACCTTGAAGATATTGTGAGTTTGGTTCTAGACCACTGCAGTGAAGCAAATATTGCAATAAAGTGAGTCACAAATTTTTTATGTGCATTTAAAAGTTATGTTTACACTATACTGTCATCAATTAAGTGTGCATTAGCATTATGTCTAAAAAAAACAAGGTACATACCTTAATGTAAAAATACTTTATTGCTAAAAAATGCTAACCATAATCTGAGCCTTCGGTGAGTGGTATTTTTGCTGGTGGATGCTCTTGCCTTAAGGTCAATAGCTGCTGACTTGATCCTGGTGGTAGTTGCTGAAGATTGGGGTGGCTGTGGCAGTTTCTTAAAATGAGACAACAATGAAGTTTTTGGCATTGAATGACTCTTCCTTTCACTTAAACACCTAGAGGCTAATGTAAGGTTCTTAACTGGCTTAATTTCAGCATTGTGTCTCAGGGAATAGACAGACTGGAGGACAGGAAAAGGGTCAGGCTCTCAGTGAAGCAGTCAAAACACAAACATTTATCAGTTAAGTTCATCCTCTTACAAAACAATTAGAATAGTAACATCAAAGATCACTGATTACAGATCACCATAACAGATAGAATAATAATAAAAAATTCAAAATATTAAAAGGATTACCCAAATGTGACAGAGACACAAAGTCAGTACATAATGTTGGAAAAAATGGTACTGATAGACTTGCTTCATGCAGGATTGCCCCAAACCTATTTGTTAACAAAAAAAAAAAAAACACTGTCTTAGAAGCAAAATAAAACAAGATATGCCTGTACTATAGAGAGAAATGGTTCAAAGAAGGACAGCTGGGCAGCTAGGCGAAACAGTGGATAGAACACAGGGTTTAGAATCAGGAAAACCTCTGTTCAAATGATGCCTTAGTTATTTACTAGCTATATGACCTTGGACAAGTCATTTAACCTCTGCCTCAGTTTCCTCACTTGTAAAAAAAAATCCTACCTCCCAGGATTATGACAATCAATCCTTTGCACACTTTGAAGTGCTATATAAATGCTGGCAGTAGTTATATTAATAATCAGAGGTGTAAGAAGTAGAGATTTCTGTACAGGGACAGACCGAAATGATTAGGAGTCCATTATGGAAAAACAAAGGTAAAGATGTTACATGATCAGAATCATTAAATATTATGAACAGCATGGATAAGACAAACATTAACTTATTCAGCAAATCCTGAAATGGTAGAACCATTTGAGTGCATTTTAAAACTTTAACAAGTTAAATTTAAGGTAAAGCAAAGGAAGCACCATTTCTTATGGTGAATATTAAAGTTATAGAGCATAGAATCTCCCAAGAAGTATTATAGCAAAACATATAAATGGATTCAAACGGGTTTGTATAAATTTATAATGATGAAGGACTACTGACAGAAGCTGGACCATATGTGTGTGTGTGTGTGTATCTTTTAGGTTGACATCACAGAGTCATTTTGACATAGTGTATTGAGATGGCCAGAATCCCTAAGATCATGGACAAACTTCCTATTGACCACCAGTTGTAAAAGACTTCCAGTAGCCAAAAACCTTCAGGAATGATGAGAGCAAATATAAGAACTTCTGTGACCTTGGCAGAGATGCTTGACATTTTTTTCTTCTCAGTTTCCTTGTCTATAAAATGGGTCTGAAAATCCCATTCCCTAACTACCTGTCAGAGATCTCAGGAAAGGTTTAATAAATGTGAGAGCATTATGTTCTCTTTGGAAGCTGGCTGTGTAAATCCAATGTATTAATATTAATATCATTACTCCACTTAGTAAACATATTACATATGCTCCTCTCTTTAAGAAAACTCAAATTATAAACCTGATGAATTGGGGAACGATTCTTTTCACACATTACAAAAGAGTTCTTTTCTTTACAAAAGGATTCACCAGATGTTTCTTTTAAATAGTAAGTGTCTCTACTGTATCCAAAATTATATAGTATTCTTGTTACTGCATAACTTTAATTTCCCTACTGCAGCTCCCAAAGGTATCACATTCTGGGGGGAAAAAAAAACTACAATTTAAATACAGAAGGACATCTGAATTCTTAAACTATGATTTCTGCTTTTAAATATTCAGTCTACTATGCAAATCCGTACTCTCTCCCCACAAAGAGATATATTTGTTTTTAAGTCTATTTTTGAAGTATTAGAGGGGAAGCTAGGAGAGTCTGAGGGGATGCTTATTCAGATACTTAAATTAATCTGTGATCCTATGAATGTGAAAAATAATAAATGACTTCACTTACATCATCTAAATTGATGCTCACAACCCTGTTAGGTAGAGGATATAGGTGTTAATATGCCTGTTTTATAAATGAATAAACTGATGTACAGAAAGATTAAATGGTTTGTCCATGATCACCCAGCTAGTAAGTGTCTGAGGCAGGCTTGGGATCCAGGTCTCTCTTCATTCCTTTCTGGGGATGAGGGAAGACCTACAATTTAAATTCAAAAAGATCTCTGAATTCTTAAACCATGATTTGTGCTTTTAAGTATTTACAATTTATTATGCAAATCTATACACTCAAACAAGAGATAGGCTTGTATTTAGTAAGCCCCGGGTGTTCTATTTTTAAAGTACTTGAAGAGTGGAAGGAGGAGTTTGAGGGGATAGATATTCAAATACTTAAATCTGTGATCCTAGGGATATGGAAAATAATAAATGACATCTGTTAATACTTTACCTGTTCATTGTTGTTCAGTCATTCAGTCATGACTGACTCTTGGTGACGCCATAGGCTTGGTATGCCCTTCTATCCTCCATTATCTTTCAAAACCTGTCCAAGTTTACGTTCATTGTTTCCATAATCCTATCTATTCATCTCATCTCCTGTTGTCCCTTTTTCCTTTTGCCTTCAATCTTTCCCAACATCAGGGTCTTTTCCAATATGTAAAAAGGGAGTAATGATTCTGTACTTTTTCCACCTTATTATGTGGCCAAAGATTAATCTTCAGCTTAATATTGAAAGTATTTGATCTTCCAGTGCATAATCTGAATTAATTTCAAGTACTAACGGATTTGATCTGCATGCTGTCCAAGGGATTCTCAGAAGTCTTCTCCAGCACCACAATTTGAAAGCATTGATTCTGCAATGTTCATCTTCCCTTATAGTTCAACTCTCACGGTCACACATTGCTATTGGAAAAACCATAGCTTTGACTCTCTGGACCTTTGTTGGCAAAGTGATGGTTCTGCTTTTTAGTAT
Organism: Pseudochirops cupreus; assembly: GCA_028627135.1. Lineage (NCBI taxonomy): Eukaryota > Metazoa > Chordata > Mammalia > Diprotodontia > Pseudocheiridae > Pseudochirops > Pseudochirops cupreus. Next base: position 5,396 of record JAQQSU010007599.1, read on the forward strand.
GCTATTTGTCATAGCTTTCCTTTCAAGGAGTAAGTATCTTTTCATTTCACGGCTGTAGTTGCTGTTTGCAGTGATCTTTGAGCTCACGTGGTCTCATCTGATGCTCACAACAACCCTGTGAGATAAGGACTACATATGTTAATATGCATTTTACAAATGAGAGAACTGAGGCAAAGAAAGGCTAAATGGCTTTGCCCATGGTCACATAGCTAGTAAATGTCAGGGGCGAAATTTGAATGCAAGTCTCTCGTCTCCAAGCCCAGTACTTTTTTAAGAGCTGGTATACAAGAAAGAAGGTAGACATCCATTGATGTCTATGATGATGTAGATGATGTAGATGATGATTGATTGGGAATGGTTAACAAATTGTGTTACATAAATACGATGGCACGTTATGGTGCCATAAGAAATGGTCAATGTAATCGGTACAGATAAGGTTGGAAAGCATTATATGAACTAAATCAGAATGATATAAGTAGGTCCAAAAAAATGATATCTACAAAAGCTAGAATAGAAATAGAAAGAACCACAAAAGAATAAAGAGTGAATGTTGCAAAATTACAAAGAACAAGCATGACTCCAAAGAAGAGAAATAAAAAGACACTCCCATCACTCCTCCATGGGTGGGATGCATCCTACATATTTTCAGACTTTTTTGATATATTTTTGTTTTGCTGAGGAGTGGGGTTCTCTTCCTTTTCTTTAAAAATATTGTTAGTTATATGGGATAGCTCTCTGAGAGGGTAGGGAAGAGATACTGGAGAAATTTTTCCTTATATAAAATAAAATATAGCAATAAAATCTTTTTTTCTTAAAGAAAAAACTATGGGTTATAATCAAAGCTAAACTTGAAAAAATAGACTGCTCTTGACAGGTACACATACTATCCAATGCAATAAAAATATAGTTTCGTGATGAAGAATTAAAGAATGTGTATCAAAATCTGGTGAACAATGTATAAAATGTATAAATGCTACAATGTATAAAAAGAAATGCTTTCAGCAAAAGGGAACATATTACACACATCAAATTATTTTTAAAGATACAAAAACTTGTAAAAACTATATGTTGTATAAGTCCAAAAATTTAGAAGAAAAGAGGAAAGCTGGTATACAGCTGAAAGGTCTTTTTCTGTGTATTTTCTATATATTTGCTAGTAAATTGGGTATAGGAGAAGAGGCCAAGACAGAAAATGGAGAGTATTTGTTACAAACTCATACTTCCAATGGAATAATGGAATAGTCTTTATGGAATTCCAATGGAATAGTCTTTATCAAACTTTTCTTCGCAGGCTCCCTATGCTTTAGGTACAGAATCATTACTCTCTTTTTACAGATGAGGAAATTAAAACAGAGTTTATTTAACTATGCCAAGATCATACACATTCTTCTATTTTCTAAGATAATTGCTGAAAATTTTTAGTTAAAAACCATGTTTTATTCATTCATCCATTGACTTATTTGTTTATTTATCCATTTAGGTGGTACCAGGGATAGGCCTGGAGGCAAGAAAACCTAAGTTTAAATCTGTCCTCAGATACTTTCTCTGTGACTCTGGTTAAGTTGCTTAACCCTGTTTGCCTCAATTTCCTCATCTGTAAAATGAACTGGAAGAGGAAATGACAAAAAAAATTGCCAAGAAAACCCCAAATTGGGTCACAAAGAGTTGAACATGACTGAAACAACTCAATATGTTATTTACAAGAAATATAGCATGTACTTAAATATTAATCACTTATTATTTGAGCAACTACTTATATAGTTCTGTGACACAATATTGTATTTTATTTACCCTAATGGATGGGTACTAGACTTCTAGACCACTCCCTCTAGAAATACAAATAGACATCTTGTATACATTCAAAATTCTGAGAAAGTTACCCAAATCACTGTGAGGTGAACCAATTTGCCCCAGATTATAGTCAACATTTATCAGAGGTGAAATTAGAGACTAAATTTGAGGCTTCCAGGTGGCTTTCTCTACTTTGTCACATAACCTCTTACTTGCCTTAAATTTTTCCTAGATAAATCGATTCAGAATATTTGTAGTTTTAAAAAAACTTTTCTAGATATGTTGTGTTTAACCTTCAGGACTGCTCAATGTCAAAACATCCTACTGCTTCTCTCAGCAGTCAGCTATCTTCTTTCTGCCTCAGTCAAAGGTTATCTATTGAACCTATCTAGGCTGTTTCAGCACATCATATGGAAAGCCTCAGTTTGTCTTTTCTACCTCATTACATTTGAAGCCTCTCTTTCATTTCTCTATACAAAACAGAAGAGAAAAAGCATGGAAAAACAGAAGCATGATGCTTGTGGAAGACTAAAAGCTGTTTTTCCCTCAATGAGAAGTGGGTAATTCTCTAATCTGTGATGTTTTGAATTCTCTCTTTCTCATTCACCATTAATTTGTAGCTGATTTCAGGATAAATCTATTTCCATACTTTAATTTCCCTGATTCAGTTACTACTAGCAATGGCTTAAGACAGCAACTTTGATTAAAAAATGCTTTAGGTAAAAAAAAAAAAAGGACACAGAACACAATATGTAGAGTAACAATATTTTTTATTACATTTTGAATGGAGATTTTTTTTTGCCACAGAATAAATTTTTAAAATTTGATTTATATACCTTTCAAGGACACATACATCACGTGTGGCAAGTGAAAGATGAAATGACTGAGGAAAACAAAGTTTAGATCTTCCAAGCAGATTGATTAAGCAATGCATGACAATTGCCCAGTAAGCTAGGACCAGACCTCCTCAGCTTAGGCCTGGACCCCAAACACAGGGTAGATAGGCTTTTATACATTAAAAACAATTTTTTTAAAAAAAAGGAAACAATACAACATCGGGTAATCTGATTTCTAATTGTAGGTGAGATTAGGGACTTTCCAAGCTAGAAGGGGAAGAATGAATAGGTATAATTCCATGAAATCAGAAAAGGAGGTATCCCACTCCACCCAAGTTCCTGTAAACAATCAAAGGAACATGGAAGCAATAAATGATTGAACAGTATGGGGTCAGTTTTTCAGATAAGACATATGGATTGCTTGAGATGTACAATTGTGAGAAAACTCTTTGCATCAATCTTTGCATATGAGTTTCTGGTCAGCATAACCAAGGTATTGTTTAAGGGTCTCTAAGCAGCAGGTAGAGGTGGTCCAGCTACACAGAGCTATGTTCAAACAGTACAACAAGGTTTTATCCCAAGTCTCACAATTGAATAAGGTTTTCTCACAAGACAGAATTTAGACTACACCTATAGTTGAATAGAAAAGGAACTGGGCTAGCTCCAGAGTTGAGTAATAAGATAGAGTCAGTGTGGTTCACTCAATTCCCATAATTAACCACCTGCTTCCCAAATTCCCTCAAATCCCTGATATGGAAAGTAAGACACAGCTACATGATATGCCTGGCACAGAGTAATAATAATGAGTTGAAAGTGTGTTTAATACAGAAGAATTAGATTTTTTTTAGGACATAAAAGAAATACTAGCTAGTGAATTATTTGAATTATTCTCATTCATTTTGATATGATCAAGATAAAATTTCTAGGGAGATGAAAATGACAGCAATTGAATAAGAACCAAAAAAAATCCTTTTTAACCCTATAATTCAAAACCTGATTCCATAATCAGTTCTTAGTCTATCCCCTTAGTGTAACATCTGCAATAATTCTTTTGAACATTGAATTTACTGTTCTCTTTTTATCAAAGTCGTAGTTCCCAAATAGAACCATGTTTATTGCAATTCCACTCCCTTAGAATACATGATAACTACTTTTATTTGGGAGCTCTGTCAGAGATCACTGTAAACAATTATGAAGTAGGTTAATTCCAGGGGTGGAGCCAGGAAGACAATGGTAGAGTAGAGAAAGATGAGCTCTCCCAACATTCCCCTCCAAACAATTTTATAACTTCTCAAATTAAATTTTGGAGTAGGAGAATGAATAGGAGGTGCAAGTAAGACATTCTTCCAGCCCAAGACAACATAGGAGGCCAGAAAGAGAGATCTGTGACACAAGGGAAGGAGGCTAGCCCAGAGTCCACTTGGATGAAACACCAACTAGGTGATAGTGACAGAAGCAGAAGCACCTGTGGGAGCTCTTAAGCCAGAGATATAAGGGCACCTGGAAAATGGTCAGAAAACAGTTAAAGGGTACTCTTGTGCTAGCAATGGACATAGGATCAGATGTTGTTTGGCAACACCATTGCCCATACCCAATTCTGGATCACAGTTCAAGGGCAGAGAGGAGGACTTTTGGTCAAGAGAAAGTAAAAGCTCTGAGGAACAGTATCATTTCCAGCAGCAAGGGATCAGCTCCACTGAGGAACAGTATTGTTTCAGGTCCCAAGGAAGGAGAGGCCCTGAGGAGAAGTATCAATTGCAATACCAAGGAATCAGGGGCCCTTCCTGGGCACAGACCAGATTACATACCAAGAGAGTAGTAACCGCACCTCTCTGTAGTGCCAGTGCAATATTTACAGCGCCCACGATTGCAATAAAGACTGTGACTATAAATATCACATGACTTTTGATTGCACATAGAGGACAGAATCAAAGCATTTATTTAGACACCAGAAGACCAAATCCCAAAACCAGTAAGCCAATTCCATCAAAGTAGCAAAGAAGCTAATAAATCATAGCAACACAGAGAACCACAACATCTGTTAGCCTTCCCACAAACCAATACAAGATCAATATTTACTCCTGAACCTCTCTATCTCCTTGCCTGAACTCCTCTCTGTCCCACCATCTCACTAGCTCTGGCTACCAGCTTCCTGTGTGCTCTGCTCCACCTTTCAGCAAACTCGTCCCATCTCAGGCTCCATGTGATTACAGTCAGCCTATTAGGGGACAGAGTTTACTTTAAAAGCAGGAAAAGTCTTCAAATTCCCTCCTAGGCCTATTAAAAGTCAGGGAAGATCTTCAAATTCCCATTCCCATTACACTCTCCACAGATCATACCACCTTGGAAGCAACAAAAATTTCCAAATCCCCAGAACCAGTTCTGAAAATTGCAATGCAAAATAGCCTAAAGCTTGAAACAAACACTCTCCAACCCCATGTACCAAGCTGGAAATGAAACCCAACAATAACACTAAGTTTCAGAACAAGAAACAGGGGTGGGGAACCTGGAGTCATGGGGCTACACGTGGCCTTCTAGGTCTTTGGATGCAGCCTTTTGACTGAGTCCAAGTTTTACAGAAGAAATACCTTTTATTAAGTGGATTTGTTCTATGAAGTTTGGATTCAGTCAAAGGCCCACACTTGAGGACCTAGGGGGCCATATGTGGACTTAAAACCACAAGTTCCCCACCCCTGACAGGGTGAAAAAAATGAGCAAACAACAAAAAAAGAATCTGACTATATAAAGCTATTATTGTGACAAAGAAGATCAAGGCATAAACTCAGAAGAAGAAAATTATGTCAAAACAGTAAACTCTCAAAGAAAAATGTAATTGTACATGCCCAGCAAGAATTTCTGAAAGAGCTAAAATAAAAAAAAAGTTTTAAAATCAAATGAGTAATAGATGAAAAATTAGATAAAGAAATAAAAGTGAAGGAAGAAAATTATGAAAAGACAATTAACAGTTTGGTAAAAAGAGGCACAAAAATATAAAAGAAAATAATACCTTAAAAACAGAATTAATAAATGGGGGGAAGGTAAAAAAAAAAAAATCACTGATGCAAATAACTCTTTAAAAAGCAAGATTGACCAAATGGAAAAAAGAAGTCCCAAAGATACTCAAGAAAATAATTCATTGGGGTGGCTAGGTGGCACAGTGAATAGAGCACCAGCCCTGGAGTCAGGAGGACATGAGTTCAAATATGGTCTCAGACACTTAACACAAAACTAGCCATATGACCTTGGGCAAGTCACTTAACCCCAATTGCCCTACCTTGCCCCTTCCAAAAAAAAAAAACCAAAAGAAAAAAGAAAATAATTCCTTAAGAAATTTGGAACTATACCCAAAGAGCAACCAAACTGTACATATCCTTTGATCCAACAATAATACTACCAGGACTATATCCCAAAGAGATCATAAAAGGGGGGAAAGGACCCAGATGTACAAAACTATTTATAGCAGTTCTTTCTGTGGTGGCAAAGAATTGGAAATTGAGAGGATGCCCATAAGTTGGGGAATGGCTGAATAAGTTGTGGTATATGAATATAATGGAATACTATTGTTCCATAAGAAGTGATAAACAGGCAAATTTCAGAAAAACCTGAAAAGACATGAACAGATGCTGAATGAAGTGAGGAGAAACAGGAGAACTTTGTATACAGCAACAACAACACTGTGTGATGATTAACTATGATATATTTAGCTATTCTCAGCAATACAATGATCCAAGACAATTCCAAAATACTCATCATGGAAAATGCTAACCACATCCAGAGAAAGAACTATGGAGTCTGGATGCAGATTGAAGCAGACTGTTTTCACTTGTTGGAGTTTGTGGCTGTTGTTGTTGTTGCTGTTTCTCCTTTCTTGTGGTTTCTTCTTTTTGTTGTGATTCTTCTTTTACAGCATGACTAATGTGGGAATAAATTTTAGATGATTGCATATGTGTAACCAGTATCAGATTGCTTGCTGTCTTAGGGAGGGGAGAACGAGAGAGAGATGAAAATTTGGAACTCAAAATTTTACAAAAATGAATACTGAAAACTATTTTTACATGTAATTGGAAAAATACTATTAAGGAGAAAAAAAGAAAATAATGCCTTAAAAATTACAATTGAGCAAATAGAAGTTAATGACTCTATGAGACACCAAAAAACAACAAAACAAAGTCAAAAGAACGAATGAATAGAAGAAAATGTGGGGGGGCGGAGCCAAGATGGCGGCGTAGCAGCAGCAATATATCGCAGGTCTCACATAGCCACTCCAAAATACCCATAAAATAGGACTCTAAACTAATCCTAGAACTCCAAAACGCACTCAAATATATCTTCCATTAAGTCAGCTCAGCTACAAGGAACCATATCAGCACTGTGAACCAAAACCAGCCTGGCCTGAAGCCCTGGCTGAGCCCCAGGGGCAGCTGGACTAGAGGAGTGGAGGAGCCGAGGAGCCTCGGATTAGTGGCAGCTGTGAGCAGCCTTCAGAACTAGGTCAGGGGGACTTGCAAAATCGGGGGAGAAAAATATCGGGCCGAAACACCTCCAGGGCAGGAAAGCTAAAGGCAGAGGTTTTGCACCCGCCTCCGCATTGCAGCTTCCCACCCATGGCCTGCAGACAGCAGGGGGACTAAGCGATTGTTCAGAGGCCAGTGCTCTCACGTTGAGCAGCCTGGATTCAGATCGCGGTCTTGGGCTTTCGATCCTGGAGTCTTCATTATCCAGTGAGCCAGAAGTAAGTAGGAAATGGACCCAGCGCCTTCCTGAGAGCTACGGCAGCCGGGAGGACCCCAGCAATTTGGGACAGAGCTTTCCCTTCTGGAAGCAGAGTCCCACAGAGATTTAAAAAAAAAATCACAGACTGACCAACCATGAGTAAGAATAAGCATAAGAAGCAAAATAAGAACAGCACCCAAACCCTAGATTCTTTCTTTGGGGAAAAGAAAGATCATGGGAGAGAGAGGGAGGAGGAGAGCGCAGCCAGAGCACCCCCACCAGGGGCCTCCAATAAACATGAAGAATGCCTTAAAGCTAGAGATGAGCTGAAGAAGGATTTTGAAAATCAAATAAGAGAAGTGGAAGAAAAATTGGGAAGAGAAATAAGAATGTTGCAGGAAAATCATGAAAAGAGAGTCAACAATATGACTGAAGAAATCAA
>JAQQSU010000076.1:0-25167 GCA_028627135.1 Pseudochirops cupreus
CTTCTTGTATTTTGTAACAGAATATAAACATGAAGGAAATTTTTATTTTTCATCTATCAGGTTTTGCAACCAGTAGCTGGGAAAATGGTGGTGACACCAACAGAGAAATTGAGAGGAGTCATTGTGGTAGAAGGATATTTTGGGTTCCATTCAATCCGACTCAACAAGCATTTATTTTGCACCTATTATGTGGATTTTGGACATGGCAGACTTGTTTTATGGAGAACACATTCAAGTGAAGACATGCTGTAATGTTTAATAAGCACCTAACTTTCCTTAGCCACAGTCTAAATTAGCCCAAAGGGAGCTGTTTTAGCATTATTGAAAATCCAATGAAATCTTTAGAAAAAATAATCTAAGATCATATAATTTATTATATAGATAGCCATTTAGGTAATATTTATTTGGTAAAGAATATAACACCCCTCCCTCACAGAAAGAAAGAAAGAAAGAAAGAAAGAAAGAAAGAAAGAAAGAAAGAAATTAAGTACCCAGTGATGATTCAGAAAATAAATGTAATGAATGGATACTATTTAACCTTAGCAGGGACCTCATTGCCTCTCAGAAATTTGTCTACTTTGTTTTTCCTGTATCTTTTGAATCTCCTAGAGTAAGTGCTCCTAAAGAAACTTTTTCTTTTATTTTTTCACTTATTAGTTACATGCCTATGCCCTTCACTTAAAGAGGAAGTTACATAGCGCAGAGGCAGGTAGGTGGTTAAGTGAGTTGAGTGCAGGAAGAACTGAGTTCAAATGTGAACTCAGATATTGACTGTGTGACCCTGGGCAAATCACTTAGCTTCACTTTCCTCAACTGTAAAATGGGGGTAATAATAGTACCTACCTCCTAGAGTGGTTTTGAGGATCAAATAAAACAAATATTTGTCAAGCGCCTAGCACAGTGTCTGGCATGCAGTAGGTGCCTAATAAGTGCTTGTTTCCTTCTTATTTAGAAGACACAACTTAATTCAGTGGGAAAACAATGTCATATGATAGGCACTCCCTCACTTCAGCTTTACTTCTCAAAAGCATCATCACCTATTCTCTTTTCCATCTCTCCTGTCTCAGGAGAAGTATCCCTATTCCCTCTCTCTCTCCCCTTTCATGCCCTCTTCCTTTTTCCAGACTTTGCTCTAGGAATCATCTTCTCTTTTGCGTAGCAACCATCTCTGCATAGATGTCTTTCAAATTTACATGTACAGAAAATTATTTATAGTAGCTCATTATGTGGTGACAAAGACTTGGAAACCAAGAGTATGCTCATCAGTTGAGGAATGGCTGAACAAAATATGGTATATGAATGCCATGAAAGACTGTTGTTCTATAAGAAGTGAAGAAAGAGATAGTTTAAACAAATCTGGTGGTTTGCACTTAGACTGGCACTAAAATTTTAGCAGAGATATATATGAACTGATGCAGAATGAAGTGAACAGAACCAGAACAATTTATACTACAAAATCAGTATTGTAAAATTAATACTTCTGAATGACTTAACTCTGATCATCACAATGATCAATAATGACTCCAATGGAAGAGGATCAATGATGATGAATACTGCCCACCTCCTCACAAAGAAGAAGTAAAGCAATATGCAGAATGAGACACAATTTTGGACATGACCAATATAGGAATTTGTGTTGCTTGATGATGCTTATATGTGATAAAGATCTTTTTCCAGTGAGGTGGGAGGAGAAAAAATGGATCCTTGATGCCTTAAAAAAAATTTTATCTTAAAAAATCTCTCTGAAGAGTGCTGATCTCTCTTTTGAGATTTAGATACGATATTCAATTCCATAAAATTTTATTACATACCTGAAATACATAAGGTACTGTGTGTTAGGAGCTGGAAATTCAAAGAAAAAAAATCTAAATCATCTCTGCTCTCAAGGAGTTTACAACATTCTACTGGGGATAACTCACAGTACAAGTAGAAGTCAGGAAATAGGTCACATGTACAAAATATATAGCAAGTAATACAAATTAACTTTGGAAGACAAAGGAAGTGATTTACTAGGGAGAATAATGAAAGGCTTCATATAGAAGGTAGCACCTGAGTTATGCTTTGAAGAAAACTGAGGATTGGAAGAGATGAAGGTAACATAACTATAACTACTATCAGAACATCTTTACCTGGATAGTCAATTAGCACTCAAATTCCATATGTCCAAAATTAAATGTGATATCTCTGAGTGTGATACTTTGTAGTTATACTATGGTATGCTGCAGTAGTATAAGAAGCCCAGATTGGTGTCTGCTATCTTCCTTAAGTCTTCAGAGAAGTAGTATATCATTCCATTAATTGCCCAACAAGGTAGTTTAATATCTAGTAACCATGATATTCAAACCACCATCCAGTTTGTATTATCTGAATTTTCTGGTATGCATGTATAAGGGAGCTCTCCACATAGCCATGCTGTTTATCTCTGAATAGCAGAGCCAAGTAAAACTGGTTGGGCTATATATTTAACTGGGAGATAATATTAAACATTGTTAAATTTTTTTTTAAAAAGGGAAATCTCTATACCTTGAGTTCTCTATCTAGATTCTTTCCTCTCAATTAATAACCTCCATATTCATAGAACATAGGCAATAGCATATTCTGGCCATAAAGTTTAATGGACAGAACAAAAAATCAAAGGCAAAATGTGAAGCATTACTATATGGATCCTTTCATACAACCATCTCCCCAAACACCTCCCAAGTACTCTTCCTAGTCTTTGAGTATGACCAGGGAAATTTCTAAATGACACATGACAGCAAATTGTGATGAGGGAACAAAGAGGAACCTTATCCGGGGCCTTGACTTAGAATAATACAGTATAAACGAGTAAGGTATTCAGAGGTATCTCTCTCCCCTTTCCTGGCTCACTAGAACTTGCTATCATTGATAGTCTGGGTGCCTACTATCTTCTCTTTTCCTCATACACTAGTCTCCATCTTGGCTCCAGGTTCCATGTATTGATCTTGGTTCTTTTGCATGGCCTGTGTTAGAGATTTTGTCTGTGGCAGCTTACGTTGCCTTTAAAACCTTGTTCTCAAAAGTTTAGCCAGATCATGGCATCTTCCCATAACAGAAGGTGAAAAGGAATTAAGAAACCTCTTGATGAGGGTGAAAGAGGAGAGTGTAAAAACTAATTTAAAGCTTAACATAAGGAAAAAAAAAACAAACAAAGATCTCAACAATTGTTCTCATCACTTCCTGGCAAATAGAGGGAGAAGAAATGGAAGTAATGTCAAATTTTACGTTCTTGTCATCAAAGATCATTGTAGATGGCAACTGTAGCCATGAAATTAAAAGACACTTGCTTCTTAGAAGGAAGGCTATGGCAAAATCTGGACAACATCCTAAAAAAAATCAGAGATGTCACCTTTGGTTATTAAGGCTAAGATTAGAGTAGTGAGATTGGCAATGAAAAAGAAAGAAGGAATCTGAAAAATTCAAAGAAATAATTGACAGGACTTGGTAACAGATTATAGGAATGGAGGAAAAGTATAAATTGAAGGAAGAATGAAAGATTCTTGTGAATCACATGGAGCGAGTGGGAGAATGTTGTTGCCAATAGAGAAGGAGCCATTTGGGAGAAGGATATGATGAGTTGGATTTTGGACATGTTGGTTTTGCAGGGAGGACCAAACAACCAAGTGGAGATATCCTACCAAATGCCTGATTTTATCTAGTAATATGTTTCTAGGCAAAAAAAAAAAATTGGACCTGTGATTTTATTGGTATAGGGAATTTCCAATGAAGAAACTCACTCTACCAAAGCATATAGGCAACTGTTATGGGAATCTGACGATCTTTCCTGCCCCTAGGCCCTTTGCTTAAGTGGCTTAAGTGTCTCTGAGAACCTTCCCTGATTTGAAAATATACTCTGCCCCCTAATAAGCTGAATGTGGTCACGTGGAGCCTGTGGTGGGAGGCTTGTTTTTTGGGAATGCCCCCACCTTGTTGCTTTGTGCAGTGGGTCAAAAGGACTGTGACATTCTCTGATCCAGGAGAAGGCTGTATATATGCCCTAATGTGAGGTTTTGCTTTGGGGCTCACTTTGAGAAGAGTTGTGTGATTTGACCAGATGAGACTCTGGGAAGCCATTGAGCTCCCTGGCTTTGAAAACCCAGATGTTGATTCTTCCCTCTCTGGTAACTGAATAGATATGGATGTAATGGTCAGAGGGTTGGAAGCCCATCTGCTGATCTGTTTCTTTGTTTACTTGTAACTTGTGCTTGCATTCTCTGAAGTTCAGGGTGCTGACTTTTTCCCCTGAACTAGGTAAATGATATTTGTTTGATTGATTAAAGTGAGATTGTTAACCCATTTTGAGTTGCTTTCCTTTAGAAAAGCAGATCTAAGAACCTATGCTAGCAGCCACCCTGGGTATGCTAGGGTGCTTGCTGATACAGCAACTGAATGTAACATTTTAAAAAGATAGTTCCTTACAATCTATGCCATTCAACACCAGCTTGAACAAGCATCTAGGAAAGAAAAGATTACAGCTAACCGAAAGAAAATACTCATTGTGTTTGTTTTTGATTATCAAGGGAAACATCATCATTTTTTTCTCTACAAAGTTCCCATTTAGATTTTTGTAGATTCTACAACTATGATGATATATTTTGTTATAAAGGTCTCCAATATACATTTTACATTAAAAAATCTAAATATAATGAGACTAAGACTTTTTTCTGAGCAGCATATCTATCTCTAAACTAGTAACTCTGCTTCCTGCTATAATATAACCCCTTTTACTCCCATCTTCATAATTATTGTAAATGTCTGCTTTTTTGTCCTTAATTTATGCCACCTTCTAAAACTGGAATTTTACCCATGATCCAGAGTCTTACAAATTTTCCACCACTTTTGTTAAACAGATGTTAATAAACATACCATGCATATTTATTCATTTTTATCACTTTGTAGTTTATATATTTGTTATTCCATAATTTAATGTAGTCTCTATTTCAGTTATCAGAATCCCATTGCAATTCCGCGTCAAAGATTGAAATAAATCTTTTGATAGGCATTATACTAATTTTATTTCACTTTGTCTTTGTCCTTCATTATTGAGAAAGGCAGAATAGCATAGTAGAGTGCTGGTCCTGGATTCAGGAAGACCTGAGGTTTATTAGAGGTAGCCGCCCACCAGAACATCAGATAATAACAAGTAAAAACTTTACAATTCAGAGGGCTCATCAATGATGAGAAAATGAGTGAGGAAACTCTAGGCAAGATAATTCTTGTAGGAAAAATAGCTAACCCAATAAACATCATTTCTAGTGTTCTACCTATTCCCAATCCATTCTTACCCCTTCATCTCCAACAGCCCATTACTATTTGGGATGGCCCTCCTGGCTGCTGCAATTTTGAATACTCATCTTTAGAAGCTAATCACTTTTTAATTTCAATGATTCCTCATATCAGTGGAGATCCCATTGCTCCTAATTCTTCTGGCCTCCCTCATCTGCTCCCACAACACCCAAATCAGCAGTGTACCAGAAGATAGACCACTATTAGGAAGAGATAAAACCCATGAATCAGATCTACTCCAAATCCCCAAAAGAAAGTAAAGGAATAGCTGTAGAATAGTGTTGAGTTTGGGGCCTGAGAAAGTGGAAGTGGGAGGAATGTACCAAAAATGCACTGCTGATTAAAATTAGTTAATGTAGTACAGGAAAATAGGCATCCATGGGAAGGAAGGAGAGAAAAATGGAGAAGAGACACAAGTGCAAGATCTTTTGGAGCAACTCTTTTACTAGAGTGTCGTTCCCCTTAACTGACAGTCCATAGGATTAAGTCTAGGGTTTAAATTAAGCTAGTTCTAGACAAGACAGTGGACTCCAGAAGATTATGATTGGTAAAGGTAAAAAATTATCCCTAATATGGTTGTTACTTGCATTTTCCCTGTAATCATGTTCCAATTGGTTACTCTCATTTTCTGATGGAAATAGACTGTGTGTAACCCTTGGGATCTGAAAGAACAGAGAACAGGAAGCCAGGACTGCAGGATGAATACAATAACACTATGCCTTCTGAATGAAAGGATCATAGAATATAGAGCTGTTAGTGACCATAGATGTCATAGAATTCATTTTATAGCTGAAGGAACTCAGGCAAGAGAGATTAAAACTACACGAAATGGTGCTTTGCTGATACCAATTTCCTCAAGGGTGAAAACTGGAGAGTCCGCTACCAGCAGAGTCATGATAACCTTTAATGGGAATGCCTTGAATAGATGGTGGAGCATGTGTGACAACGTGTAATTCATTCTGGCTGGCTAACCACGTTGTGAACAGAAGATCCTTTAACTGGCTGCAGTAGCATTCAAAAAGGCCCAAATCAGCCTCATTTATTGTTTTCAGCTTCTCTGCTGTTAGTTTGACTCTCTCTGATATCATCTAGTGAGAGACAATGCTGTAAGGAGAGAGGCTTTGGGCCTTCTCCACTCTGAGGCCACATGGATTCAGTGAAATAGACTTTGGTCTTTCGTCTTAATTTTGTTCTTTTCCATCCTAGCTGAAGGGATTATAAAGCAGGTGTCCAAATGTCTCATTGTGCCTGTGTCCCAGTGTCTCAGCAGATTCCATTACTTAATATTGTTTAAAGGCTTTTTCTACCCATGGCAATTGCCTGCTATCTCATGGATGCAAGACATCTCAATATAAGAGACTCTGAATAAATGTTAACCTGGGCATAGAAATGCACCTCCTGCATGATTTAGAGTAGGTGTTCTTAATCTAGGGGCCATTGACTTTGAAGGGAGTCTATGGATAGATTTCAGGGAGTCCATGAATTCTTTTTTTTATACTTTGACAACTGTATTTCAATTTATTTGGTTTCCTTTGTAATACAGATATTTTATTTTAAGCATTTAAAATAATCATTCCTTTCAGTAGTCCATAGGCTTCATCAGATGCCAACATGACACAAAATAAGCTAAGAATCTTACATTAGAGAATGGCACAGGAGAATTGAGTTAAGCAAGAAATCGAGGACATGAACACTCTTAGGCATCTGTGGTTGCTGTGTGAGCTTATGACCATCTGTGGAAGAGAAACTTTCTCAGAAGTATAGTCAAGGCTATGAAGAACAGGGTCCTATCTTAATGAGAATGGGTTTCAAGTCAGCCATTTGATGAGTCAGGTTTTTTTCCTACTTTCTTTTTCATTCCTTTGCCCCATTGACCAGTTATAGTGCTAAAAAAATGCTCAAAACAAATCTGGAATTAGCAGTGGATAAGACTTTGTTTCCCTACCTATCACCATCATGGAGTCTATGAAAAGTGAGTGTGTATCCTGCATATACATATGACAGATGGGCCTTTTACTGTACAAAAGGGCAAAACTGGAAAAATATCTTTGGTAGAGCTTCTACATTATCTCAGGATGGAGGCAGACTTGGAAGAAGGCAATTCTCTTCTTGCTCTTTCCAGCCTTCTGAAGATCTGTACCCCACCCCCTATAATATGAACACTCATTTACCACATAATCATTTATTTCAAGAGGCTTTTGCTGAAAATGTAGGAACTGAAATGGGTAGCAGATACTATCTTACTCAACACTGGGGTCCCCCTGAAAAGCAAGGAGCATGCCTAATGCACTTGTCTTGTGAAGGAAAAACTTTAGAAGATATCTTTGCAGTTGCAATACCTGCCCAGAAGAGGGAACATCCCTTTCAGTTCCAATCAGCTATAAAGAGAAGTTTAAAAGGAAACCCAGATAAGCAGGATAGTTTTAGAAGTAAAAAGTTGAATTGTTTATATCTATTTCTACATCTATGTGTGTATGTGTGTGCATATGTATAAATATATATATATATACATACATACATACATACACGTGTGCATGTGCATATTTGGTGAAATAGACATTGGTCTGTGGCCTTGCTTTTGTTCTTTTCCATCCTAGGTGAAGAGATTATAAAGCAGGTGTCCAAATGTCCCAAAGTACCTCTGTCCCAGTGTCTCAGCAGATTCTGTCACTTAGCATTGTTTAGATACAGATATATAGATAGATACATCTTTCTCTCTAAATATGTGTATATGAATATATGTACGTATATACCAATCTGTGTATTATAAAGATGTGTGGTTTCACATATAATTCTATATGTCCATTTCCATTCTGTTTATATATGGAAATGTCTAGATTTTTCTTTTTTCTTTTATTGGGGGGGGGTGATTTTGTTAGATTTATATTGAGCATTTTAAAAAAACTATCCTTTGGGGCAGGTAGATGGCGCAGTAAATAGAGCACCAGGCCTGGAGTCAGAAGGACCTGAGTTCAAATCCAGCCTCAGACACTGAACACTTACTAGCCATGTGACCTTGGGCAAGTCACTTATCCCCAATTGCCCTGTCCTTCACCCTCCAAAAAAAGGCCAAAAAAAATTAAAAGAATATCCCTTAATAAATCTCATTTGAACATGTAAGTCGTGTGTGTGTGTGCGTGTGTGTGTGCGTGTGTGTGTGTGTGTGTGTGTGTGTGTGTGTTTCTTCTTGGTCCTCTAACTAGTATAGATTCTGAATTATCATATAATCACTCATTTGAAGAGACCTTTGCTGCCATATGTAGGAATTAAAATGGATATGAGGAACTAATCATCTCCTCTAAATCTCTTAGAACTCTTAGAAATACCCCAGTCAAGTCACTGTTGTTAGTAGCCCTGATTCTTTCCCTATGATAACATTTATGTCCGAGGAACAGCCTATTTAAAGTTAGAGATGCTCACAATCACAAGGCTGACCTTAAGGTTGGGTCATGACAAATTACAAAATCATCTCTACTAAGGTATAGATAGGTTGTAATCTGAAGGGAGTAGCCACACTTAGAGAATGACAGCTCCTTTGAAGCACTGGATCCATTGTCCTATGCTAGGCATTGTGATTGAGGTTATTAAAGGTATAAAACACAGCCACTTGCCCCTGAAGGAGCCACCAGTCTCAATGAGTCATGGAAGTCTCTAACAATAAAATGCAGTATGGGACATATAGGAATACAAAAACTTGAACTTCGGTTTTCCTCAAAGGGCTAATTGGTTTGTTTTTGGTTCAGCTGAATAGTTTTATCTAGAACCCATTGGTCAATCATCATATTTTGTGTATATGTGTCAAATGGCTGAAGTCAGGAGTGCAGTTTGTGGCCATACTGGGCAAAGTTACATGATTATAAGGTTATGCTTTTTCCTTCTCAATCAGAAGATTACTGACAGAAACAACATAAAACTGCAAAGTTTATGTTACCTGACATTTATTTATTCACAGGCATGAGCTGTTTTGGGGCATAGTCAATAAAAAAAGTAAATTTTTATGTCTAGTTGTATATTGTTCATTGTTCTTGCCAATAGTATGCAATAACTGGATATAAAAATGTACTTTTAAGCGAAGATTTTGAGCCAGTAAGAGTTGGGGACTCTGTTCCTATTAGTAGAAATAATGAAAAACAAAACTATATCCATAAAATGGCACTACTGTAACACTATCTCTACTAGATAACGCACTTTTGAGATAAGGAACTGTCTTTTTAAAATTTTATTTTAACCCTCCCTCGGTGCCTAGCTCTGTGCTTGGTATATAATGAATACTTGTTAAAATGTGTTGAATTGATTGATTAGTTGTTATCCTTTTTTTAAATCATTGAAATAAACTATTGATACGTTTTGTTTTTGACGAAGCAGATATTTCTCAACCAGCAACCACCAAACAATTTCCCCTGCATTCTATAGAACATAGGATGTAAACTGACAGAAAACAAAATAAAACAAAATCAGCACAAGTTTTTCAGTTGTTAACAAAACAAGGGATGTGTCCTTTAATTTCTGGTGAAAAGATTGACCCTTGCATTTGATTCTAGTTTTGTTTTTTTATGTTGACTTCATTTACATTGTTGTAAGTCATTATGTGTATTGTTCTTTTGTCTCTGTTTTCTTTGCATCATTTTATTCATCCTCTGAGATTCCTATGACAATTGTCATTCCATGTGGTATAATATTACTTCATTGCAATAATTTTTTACAATTTGATCCTTTCCTTATTATTGGGCATATATTTTATTTCTAGCTTTTTGTTATCACAAATAGTGTTGCTAAGAGTATTTTTGTACAAATGTTTTTTTTTCCTTCTTCCTGTCAATAACCTCCTTGGAGCAAAGTCCTGATAGTGGACTTAGTCAAAGGATATGAACAATTTAATAACTTTTCTTGCATGACTCCAAATGGTTTTCCAGAATGGTTGAACCAATTTACATCTCCATCATCAATGAATGAAGGGTGGGCTTTTCTTCTCATCCACTCTCCCAATAATGCTTACACCTGCTTTTACCATCATCTACCTTGATGGGTATAAGGTGATAGAAACTCAAGATTATTTTGTGTTTCTCTGATTTTCAGTGGTTTTTCTTCTTTTTGGTGGCTGTTGATAGTTTATATTTCTTTTTTTAAAACTGTTTATGTCCTTTGACCACTGGTGGATTAGAGAACAGCTGTGTCGATTCTCTGTAGTCAGATGTCACACTTTTAGTAGAGATATTTAACCTAGAGATTATTTCATAATTCATATCTTTTCTTTGGATTTTAGATGTATTTGTTTTTTCTTTTTTAAGAGCAGGCTGTAATAAGAGTTTTATTTGTGTGTGCTGGGGAGTATTGTGGGAGGACATCACGGTGCTATAAGACATGATCTGTCCCCTGTGCCCCTTTTCCCCTCTTTTTTTAATCTTTACCCACCATCTTCCTGGCAATGTTTTTGCCTCAAACCCAAGCTGATTTCCCTGACATATCCTGATTACATCTTGCCTCCATTTCCTAATGATGTAATCAGGAGATCCATGGATGAGATATTGGCAGGAGTAATGGTCTGAAGTTGGTCACTTGGGGCATTCCTAATTCAGCAAGCACCTATTAATTCATACTCAGTGACCAACTACTTGACTCTCAGAAATTTCAGTCCCTCTATATGACCCATCCTGCTTTTTCCTTCCTTCCTTCCTTCCTTCCTTCCTTCCTTCCTTCCTTCCTTCCTTCCTTCCTTCCTTCTTTCTTTCCTTCCTTCCTTTCTTCCTTCCTTCTTTCCTTCCTTCCTTCCTTCCTTCCTTCTTTCCTTCCTTTCTTTTTTTTTGTATTTGTTTTTCTAGTTGTGTTTTTTCCATGAGTGGTGATAGATTTGAACATTGTCCATGTGACCAGTAAAACATATTTTGAAAAAGGCTGTCCCAATTTGTGGTTGTTACCTATGAAACATAGCAAAACCAATCAAGGATATGTTACTTTGTACCTCCAATGGGCATAGCAAAAAGGTAATATATACTGTCCTTGTCCACAGGGAGCTCACAATCCCTTGAAAATGGGCCATATGGAATACACAAAAAAAATCTTGTTTCATTATTGGTATACTCAAATTGAACTGATTATAGAGACTATGTAAAAAGCCGTGAAAATGTGAGTCCTTTAAAAATTCTTTTTTTCTTTTTTATGATCATAATTCTGGTTTTGTTGTTAGTTTAGAGTCACAGAAAACTAGTCCCCAAAGAGCTGAAGTTGAAAAGCAACCAAAAGGCAATAGAGAAGCAACCAAAAGGCAATAGAGAGGTACATAGGAGTAAATAGGCTGCAGCACATTAAAAATGAAGGATCACACAAGAGAAAACAGTGAAAAGGATGTTATCAAGAAAATATATGACTGGAAATAAAAAAGCTCCACTAGTCAAACATCAAGACTTAGAAGTAGCCAATGAATAGCCAATGCATGTATCCATGCAATATCAAAAGAATGAGAAGCAGGACCCCAGAATACTGATTGGATCCCCTACAGCAGATTCATGAAGAATTTCATAGATTGGGGAGCCATGTTTAGATGGTGCCCCTCATTGCTAGAAGGAGTATTTACATTGTTGAAATCACAGATCTATTAGAGAATTGAGCTTTATAATTATAATGATGGTGGGAACATGGTACAGAAAAGAAAGCCTCTGGAATCAGAGGTCCTGGGTGATATTGGGCAAATTATTTAACCTCCCTGAGCTTCAGTTTCTTCATCTGAAATGAGGGGTTTTGACCATGTGGTCTCTGTGGTCCCTAAAGTTGATCTTATAAATCCTAAGCCATTTAAATTGATGTACAAGATTTCTGTAATAATCCAGGATACAAAAATATTTTCCTAATTGTCTCTGCTATCACATGAATTTTTAGGCATAAGGGAACCCTAGAGGCTTTGCTCAGTGACTTTGTATGATGGAAATTTGCCCGACTGGAAGATAGTTCATTCTTACTGTCTTTCAGAAGCTTACATTCTAAGATTAATGGTATAGCCATTCATTGGCAAAATATGCTATTATAAACCCAGCTCAACAACATTCAGAAAGATGAAACAACCCTAAAAACATATGGATTCATTGCAGTCAGTGTGCAGATGACTACGCTCTTCACACACTGGACAGATGGATGGCCTGAGTGTTACATTGGAATCCATGAATTAGAATGAATTGAATTGAATAGGGCATGTGTTACTATTCATGGTCATTTCCATGGTGAAGTGAAATCTGTGTTAGTAAAATCCAGGGTCAGGAAAATAAATTATCATCTCCCATCTACTTGGTGAAACATTTATAGATGGTGTGGGATTTTAGAAGATCATAGGATCATTGGACTTAGGGCTAAGTAGGACATTAGAGATCATTTGGTCCAATCACCTCATTTTACAGATAAGGAAACTAAGATCTACAGACATTAGGAGACTTGACTTTCTAAAATAAACAGGAGCAAGGTTTGTCAAGGTCCTTCTAAGAAGGTTCTTGAAGCATACTAAATTACCTTGAAAAGAGAATGGCTTACATCAATGGGGCCACAGAACTGGAACTAGTGATTCAGGGGAGGAATTTGAAAGCTTATACATATACTCACTAACCTGTCCCATTAAAGAACAAATTCTCCTGTGTTTTGTTTGTAGCACAGGAAATGGCCTTGGCTGCCAGGCACCAGCAGTGAGAAGTGCATCGCAATTTAAAATGAAATGAATGGAAAGAGTGACCCTACCATGACAAGGGTGATTTTTAGAGATTGTTGAATTGCTTTTGAACTGTTTCCACAATGTACGAGAGTAACTCACAAAGGCATCTCCTTTATTAACACTCTGCTTTTACAGTATCTCCAGCTGCATTTCCAAAAGTCAGATGATCCTTTGATAGAGTTAGGAAAATGAATGCAATAATAGGATATTATGATGCTAACTTTTGATAAACAGAACCAAATGGCATTCTGAGAAGAAAAAAGAATGCTGATCTTATCCATCCATGTTGATGTCTTCAGTTTAAAGTGGGGGTGGGGGTGGGGAGACTACCAGTCAATATTTATTGAATACACACAATGTACCCAGTACATGCTGTGAAGAATGACCAAGGAAATAAATAGCATGGTTTTGGCTCTTAATTAAGGAGGGTAATGAAGGAGGCAATGAAGTAGTAGATGGAGACATGGCCTTGGAGTCAGGAAAACCTGGGTTCACATCTTACCTCTGATATATACTGAATGTCACATAGTACTTATGTGACCCTGGACTTAAGGAACTCCTCAGACCTCAGTTTCCTTGTCAGTAAAATAAGGAGGCTGGATTAAGTTGCTTTGAAAATTCCTTCCTGCTCTAAAGCTATGGTCCCATGGCTCTGTGACCCTGGCCTCTCAAGTGCCCCCAAACAATTTTCTAATATTGTAAGTTACAAAAGAGTTGCTGACCTGCACCAGTGGAGGGACTTTCTTCACCAGGGGTTTTCTACATGGATGAAATCACAGACCTGGACCAAAAACATAACCCTCTATGTTTGTTGTGTTTGTGTATGTGAGGGACAGGCTGATATCTCAGCGACTGATATCTCTGCTGAGGAAGGCCTGTATTTATTCCATCTGCAAAGCTAGAGAGGGAATGTTGTACAATGGTTAAAGTACTGAATGGTGAATCAGAGAAGATTTGGACTCAAATCTTGCTCCTGAAATCTATGTGTCTATTTATGATCTATCCCATTCTCTTTTTGTATCAGGTTCCTTTCACCATAATCCCCCTGCAGAAAATGATTCAGATTCCTAATTTACACAACAATAAAACTTTAGGGCTGGAAGGGACTTGATAGCCCCTCTAGGAAAACACCTTCATTTTACCAATGAGAAAGCATTTTCCCCTACTTACTTAGACTCAAAAATCTCACAGGCATTTTTAACTCTTTCCTAATGCTTACCTCTATCATTTCCAATCTTTGTGTTTCTGAAATTTATCTCACATGTATCTCCTTCCTTCCAATCTCTGTCTCCATTCTCATTTGGCTATTCAGTCAGATTGTATGCTGTTTGTATTATAGGAAGAAAGAGAATAAAGTTAAACTAGGCTTTATCAACCTGCTTATTATTTCTGTTAAGTATCAGTCACCTTTTCTTTTACTTACCAATTCCCATTTCAAATAACCTAGCAACTCATCAAAACAAAAAACAAAACAAAAACAAAACCTAAAAAAGGATACCAAAAGAACTGAAAGCTAGGACGTGAAGGGAAGGGAAGTGGTGTGGCAGCACACCTGCCTTCTTCACCTAATGGGTTAAAATCACTCAGCTTCACTTAGGTTCAAAGAGCCTCCTAAATTGGGCCTAATTGTCCCTTTTTATTTTTAAAACACACTACGTAAATAAATTATGTCTATTGTTCAGATTATTATATGAAGTCAGATGGACAACCCATAGACCTGGTCCTTCATACCATGGGCATGGGGAATGGACAATCACCTGGGCCTAGAACTGAACAGGAAGAACAGCAGATAAGACTGTCTCTCAGAAACAGGACAGGATTTTTTAAAAGCTCAAGCGTCTCTCTGAAATAAATGTACCTATTTTTAGCAACAATGTTTTTCCAGGGATGCTGTATGACTGCAAGTCACAGAATGCCACAGTCTCTGAATAATTAAAGTTGTAGGTCACCCAAAGGGCCATTGAGAGGTTCATAGTGAACACAACTAGGCTATGCTTATTATCAACTCAGAATTATACACGAAAAGCAACACAAAGGATATCATTAGAAATGTAAGAAGGGAAAAGGTGGTGGGTGGTCCTGGAGTGGGAATGTGATATAATACACGAGCTCCATTGGTATCACCTCATGGTCAAGAGGTTTAGAGCAGGGATTCTGAACCTTTTTTTTGATTTGTATCATGGACGCCTTTGGCAGTATGCTGACTCCTACGTACACCTTCTCAGAAAAATGTTTTTAAGTGCATAAAATAAATACATGGGATTACAAAAGACATCAATTATATTGAAATAGTTAACTATCTATCTACATATCTATCTATCTAGATATCTATCTATCTAAATATATATGAAATCTAACCCTTGTTGAGAATACCATGAAATATATCCATAGTTAAGAAGCCTTAATTTACAATAAGTTCCATCAGCACACTGCAGAGTCTCCTTCCCATGGAAGATTTATAGAAGATGTGATAAAAGTTACAGAGAATGAAACAATGCATTACACTTCAAAAGACTTCAAAGGAGGAAGAAATCACTGTCCACTGAGGGCTTCAGGGAAAGCCTTATGAAAAAGATGGCACCTGAGGTGGACCTTGAAGGATGAGTAGGGTTTTAACAGACAGACAGTTGAATAGGTAGCTATATAACCCTACCTTGGTTTTTATTTTTTAAAGCATTTTGTTTTTATTAAATATAAAAAAAATATTGTATGGCTGTATAAACAAGAGCACCATGGTGTCAAAAAAAAAAATGTAGGTTGACCCGAAGGACAATGGAAATGATGGATATAAGTAGGATGTAGCATATTACCAACAATAACTTGCACAAAAGAAGTAATAAAGTGAAAAAGAAGTGAGAAGACCTTGTCAATTAAGAACATATATGACCAAGAAAAGGAGGTGAACTGGTTATGTCAGAGAGGTGATGAATGGTCCAGTGTTACAATGGAATCTATAGTATCCTAAAAGACTCAGAGGAAGGTCCCTGGGGCTTTGGCTGAACTTTCTTGTCTATGAAGGCATGGACAAGAATTGCACAAAGTGAGAAGGCTTAAATGAAGGGAGTACATACACTGATGAAATTTAAAAGTCCGTTATAGTATTGAGAATACAACTACAGGAAACAAGAAGATTTGTGGAAGAGTATTTACAAAATGACCAAATTCTTAAAAATACATAGGAGTTGGGGTGGCTAGGTGGTGCAGTGAATGAAGCACCAGTCCTGGAGTCAGGAGGACCTGAGTTCAAATCCAGCCTCAGACACTTAACACTTACTAGCTGTGTGACTTTGGGCAAGTCACTTAACCCCAATTGCCCTCCAAAAAAAAAAAGCAAAAAAAAAATACACAGGAATAGTTGGATCTGTTATCTAGTAAATATGCAAATCCAACCTCAGATACTTCCTGGCTTTGTAACTTTGGGCAAATCACTTAATCTATCTACCTCAGTTTCGTCATCTATGAAATGGAGATAATAATAGTATTTACTTCCTATAGTTATTAGAAGATCAAGTGAGATAACACTTGGAGATTTTGCAAATCTCAAAGTGCTAAATACATACTCAGATTATGAATTGCACCAGGCTTTGATTTCCATTAGCTCTCCTTGAACTATCTATATTTTATGGTACAGGGGAAAGAACATTGGCCTTGAAGTCAGAGGATTTAGGGGGCAGAGCCAAGATGGTGGCATAGAAGCAGGAAAACTCCGTGGCTTCCCCCATAACCACCTCAAATACCTATAAAATATGACTATAAACAAATTTTTGAGCTCCAGAACCCACAAAGTGACAGAGAGAAACAAATCTCCTGCTGAAGGCAGCCTGGCAAGCAGGCAGAAAGAGTTCATAGCAGCACTGGGAGCTGAGCCCAGCCCCACATGAGCCCATGGTTTTAGCCCCAGGGTGGCCCTGACCAGTGGCTGCAGTGGACTTTGGGAGACTGGATCACCAGCAGCTGTGGTGGTTTCCAGAATTATCAACCCATAGATGCCAAAGAAAAAGTGAGAGGTCAGGGGAACTCTGTTGGAACTGGGAGGACAGAATGTGGTTTGACCTCTGCCCTGGGAGCTAGAGGTGGCAGAGGTGTGGCAGCCCTGTGGACACCTCCACATGGCTGCTTCAGAGCTCCTGGCCTGCAGATTGTAGGGGGGCCAAGCAAACATTCAGAGGGTCGTTACTCTTGCTTTAATTTGCCTGGATCTGAATTGCTCTTGGGTGGTGGTCCTGAGGTGTGTGACCAGTGAGCCAGAGCTGGTAGGGTCTGTAGAGATGGTGCCCCGCTAATAGCTCTGGCAGCTGCGAAAACCCCAGTGATGTGGGACAAAGCTCTCCCCTCTGGAAACTGAGTTCTACTGTGGCAAAGAGCTCAAAAGTCAAGTAATTGGGTGGCAACATGAGCAAGCAAAGAATGCAAAGCAAGCATAGCAATCCAACTTTAGACTACTTTTTGGGGAACAAAAAGGATAAAAGCATGGAATGGGAGGAAGACAATGAAGTCAGAACTTCTGCACCAAAAGCTTCCAAGAAAAATATGAACTGGTTACAGGCCAAGGAGGAGTTCAAAAGGGATTTTGAAAATCAAGTAAGAGAAGTCAGAGGATTTAGGCTTAAATCTAACCTGTTTGAGTATGACCTAGTCACCTATCCTATTTAGGTCTCATTTTCCAACATGCCATAATGGTTTGAGGGCAGGCCTCGGGGGGTAAGATGACCTGGGTTCAAATCCTGCCTCTGAGGACTACAGGTTACATAGATAAATTGCTTAATCCTTCAGTGCCTCAGGCAACTCGCTAAAATTTAGAAACTGGAGAGAAAATCCTGATTTATATCAGGAGAGGGAATTCCTTACTGGGAGCTTCCTGTAACAGTGAAAGTAAATTTCAATGGTGGGGTGGGGTGGGAAACTTTAAGGTTATTTCTCCACAGGGATGGTCAAGTTAAAGTTGGATATTACCAGTGGAAAGGATTGTCCTTTATGACTTTTTTTTTTTTACTATCCCCAGAAGATACTATAATCCTGGCTACCTTTTCCAGCATTAGATAGGCTTTCTCTCATACCACCTGCATCTCCCAATATATACACTGGACAGGAGTAAGAGGAGGCAGACTTCTTGCTCTTTACTACCACTTCTTTCCTGCCACCATCCCCGATCATTCAGTGTTCTCTATTCCTTTGAAGTTTACTTTATCCAGATAGAGCATCCTATTCAGATCCTGGTGGTTTGTCTCTACTGGGGCTTCCAAGTCATTAGCTCTTCTTCCTCTCTTCCTTAACCTTAGACCCAGTACCTGAAGACTTTAATTTACAAATTGATACCTGCTTGAATACCCTGACTTCTCAATTCATCAACTTCCTCAATTCCCTTGATTTGGACCATCACCCACTTGAGTCACACACAGAAAGTGGTCTTTGATCCTGTCATCCTCAATTGCTCCACTTCTGCTATTCATAATCCTGTTTATTCCTCTGAGCATAATCTTCTAGCTTTCCATCTCTCCTAGTATCTTAACCCTCTTAAAGCTTTGCTTTCACCTTCACCTTCACCATAACTGAGTCATTCTACCCTTCCTTCTTTTTCCTGGCTATGCATAACCCCTATTCTGGCCTCATTTTTCTTGCTCTAAAATCTTGACCATTCAGTTAAATGTTTCAACTTGACATTTTTCTCTACTCTCAAGGCCCTTGTCTTCTTGAGCTAACACAATCAATCCTTTCCCAAACTCAAACCCTTTACCTTCTCTGCCTTTTCTGCTCCCATACAAGTACTAACTGGGACACCTGGACATTATTGTTATGTTGTCTCATGTGTGGCATAGTGAATAGAGAGGTGACCTTAAAGACTAGAAAAAGATACTGGTTATGTGACTCTGGATAAGTGAATTAACTTCTCTGTGCCCTAGGCAGCTCTCTTAAATTTCAGAGGAGGTACCAACTTGTACTGGTAGAAGGAATTTGCTCATCCAAGAGTTCCCTAAGTCAATTAAATCACAGGTCCAGTTTCTATTTCAGCTGGACCCTCACTGCTGTATGATTATCATTTGTGACTCTATCCCATTCAGTTCAACATTTATTCCAAACCATGTTTTCTTTCCTTAACTATGTTGTCTTCAGAATTGAAGACTCTATGCACTCTCCTGTTTACCCTCCCTTGGGAACTATCCAGTTTACCAATGTTCTTCCTAAAATGTGTCACCTTTGACTGAACATAATACTCTAGATGTAACTTGACTAAGAATACAGCAGGGCTATTACTTTCATCATGCTGGACACTATGTCTTGTTAATGCAATCTATCATGACCTTCCTTCCTTCCTTCTTTCCTTCTTTCCTTTTTGACTTTCTTTTGTTTGGTAGCAATGTTGTATTGGTGACTCAGGCTGATCTCACAATCCACTAGAAGTCCCAGATTTTTTTTTTTCACATGAACCAGAGACTTTTCACATGAATCTCAGAAATGCTTTCTCTAATTATTAGGTACTTCCATTTTCAGCAACATGGAACTTCTATTATATTTGCTGTGAACGTAAGGGTAATGTGGGACAGGAAATCCCCATAAACATATCAAAAATCATTGATAGTTATGAATAACAGTAAAACTGGTTTTAGTAATGCTTTATTTTTTATTGACAGAAACTTTTCTCTAAAGAGAAAGAATTCTGTGGTTTTAGGTTCATTATTTTGTTTTAGAGAAGAGAGAGATATTCTTGGTGAAACAGTATACATAGCCTGGGGATTCAATTTCTCATTGACGGAGACATACTTATTGGACAACAGCTAATATGTTAGTTTGATAAAGCAATGAGCTAGATCTGAGTTATTTTCCCTTGGGTCTCAAAGAACATTTACTGAGAAGAATGTTATAGCTAGAATGGATAAAGTTCCATTTTATGAGCATTTCATTATATTTCCCACTAAGTATCATTAAAACTTCTGACAAACCTCTGTCACACTTGAGTTATCTATAAATGAAGTTGGAGAGGATGATCTCTAAGGTCCCTTATGGCTCTATATTCTATGATCTTATGTGTTGAAATATGACTCCACATTATAAAATATGCAAGATCTTTTCCTATTGGTATTATGAGATGCCAAACACAGGCCTCAAATGGATTGAACTTTGATTTTTAAAAAATTATTAAAGGTAAAGTGTTTTAAAGAAGAAGAAAAGCCCTGAGCATGTGTTAGACTGAAAGCTCTCCAAGGCCCCTAAAATTCTCTGATCTTATGTTAAAAAGTACATTCTGTGCTATATCTAAGACATGTTTTACCTTTAAAAGATAGCAAAATTAAAATAAAACCATTTCCCTGTGCCTCCCCAGTTCATTTTTGGGGTGGGGGGGAGAGGTGTGTTTTAGACAGCATTTGTTTATCTAATGTTGTCTGGACTGGCCGGACTAGAGAACCCCAAAGTACCTACCGTAGCCCTGCAGTTGCGCCCGGTCACCCCAACGACCCTGCAGGTGCTCTCAGTCTCCCCAATGACTCTTCAGAGGAGAACTCCAGATATGGACAGAATAGTTCGACACACACCTCAGTGGGATTGCGATGCATCTTTATTGCCGTACAAACTTTCTGCTCCCTGCTGCTCCCTGCTACCACATCCTAGCCCTTTAACCCTTCTTCGTCTGCCTCTAGTCACACATCCTAGCAACAAGGTCCTGATAGGCAGGGAGTGCCCCTCAATGCCTACATGCCTGTTGTCCCCCCAAAGCACTTGTTCCCGTGAGAAACAGGCTGAGTCCTTTGGTAAACAACATCAAGGCAGAATGCACACCCGGATGCTTCATGGACTGGCTCCAGGTTTCCTTGTCAGCAAGGCCACACTGACCAAGGTCAGACATCTAGTTACACAAACAGCTTAAAGGGCCCTTACATAATGTATGCATGAATAACTTGCATTTTGAAGGTGAGAACAATGAGTATGTAAAAATACAACTGACCAAGGAGAGCCCTTGCTCAGACTTCATCTTCCTCGTGGGCTATATAAAAATATACTTAATATTTCCTATTTGGTTTTTATCTCAAAAGGGGAGGCTTGGTGAACCTTCTTCAGGCTGTGAGTGACCAGGCGACTAATGCTATTGGGTGATGATTGGATTTGATTGACTGAGCCTCCTCAAGGACATGACTCAGGAGAGGCAAAGTTGGAAGTTAGTGTGCATACAAAAATTTCCAGAACAAGATAGATCAAGCTCTTCCTTGAAGGCTTTTAAGGGATGATAAATTCCTAGTCAATTGGCCACTCCCATTTCAGGATACTCATTCAACTGAAATCAAGTAAGCAGTTTGCTTTCCACACACCAATCTGTACCTCAAAACAGTTCTCACTTGAAAGCAGCCAGGAAAAAGCCTTTTCAACCCACCAGAAGACTTACCCCTAGTATCAGCCCCTCAGCCATTTTTTTCCTACCTTTCCCACACAGATCCCTCTTGTATATTAATTTTAATTTTTAAAAAAGAAATTGACCAAAAGCAAAAATATAGAGATTTCACTTTGTTCAACTAACAAATTAAATATATATGTATATATTATTATATAATATATTATATGTATATATATATAATCTTATATATATTTTAGAGTGGTAATCTCCCAATATTAGAAAAAAGAGGAGGGGGACCACTTCATATATAAATACTATAAAAAATTTCAGAATAAACAATGTCATCAATATAAATATGTATATATAAATATAGTATGTTCTGTATGTTTGTATATATATTTGTGTGTAGATATATGTATTTATATGTACATGCAAAAATATCTCATTTGCTTTCCAAGGGAGTTGCCTAGGAGTCTAGGGCAGAAGTATAAAACACATAGCCTGGTCTCCCTAGTGCAGCAAACCAGATTAAAATGTAATTGGAAAATATTTCTTTTCTTTTTTCTTATTTAATAGTATTTTGTTTTTTCTAATTACATGTAAAGACAATTTTCAACATTTTTTAGAAAGATTTTGTGCAATCATGTAAAACATATGGAAAATATTTTTAAAAAATAAACAAAAACACAATAAAACATAGTTAACATTATGTTTTAAAATTAGGTCAATGTGTGGCTTACAGGGATCCTTATTTATTGATTAGTGACCTCTGTTTCTGTTTGAGTTTGACACCACTGGTCTAGGGAAGGGGCTGATGTTCTGGGAGGGTGAGTAGATGAGGGAGCTCCATATCTGGTCACAAATGGCACTTGGCCTATGTAAAGCCAAGCATGAGCAGCTTTCCAGAGGACTGCTGTTGTGAACAACTTTCAAGATTCTGATTACACAGTATAGTGAACTCTCTATTTATTCAGTAACAAATTAAGGAAAAACATTGACAGAAAATCAAAATATATCATTCATCCATCACGTTATGGCATAACAACTTATCACTAAAATGGTCACATATTTTTCACCAAAGTGGTCACATAGTTGTAGACAAAGAACATTCATTTAGTAACTCAATCATTCTTAAGGAGGCAAGCCTCCTTAATTGATACAAAGTACAGAGGTCAAAAGCTTTCTGCCCCTAGGTCACATTGTCTTAATCTCTTCAATCAAAAAGTCTCTTTTTTCTTGATTGGAGATTACTTTCCAATCATCCTTAATTAGTAAGTCCTTAACTCAATCATCTAATGGCAAAGGTTAAAGTTCTCCACCCCTAGTAAATCATGATCTTCTCAGTTTGCATTAAATACTTGATTTGAGGCAGGCTCTCAGCTTCCATGGTTCCTCTTCCATGGTCTCAGCTCCTGCCAGCTCCTTGTTGTCCAGTTCCTTGTCCAGTTCCTGTTCTATACTGAAGCTTGCAGTGTCTAGTCCACCTCAAGTCCTTCACAGTTTCTGTTCCTGGGAAGAAAAAGCTTAACAACCCACAATAACATTCATGCACATTGTCACATTCTTATCAATTCACTTTCTGCCTGTGAAATTAACATCATCTGAGGAATCAACACAAATCATCAGTATAGTCCTTGGACCTTTGAAATCATCAGCAAGACCCTCTTCCAGGATTTCTGTAAGCATACAACAAGAAAATCCTCATTCAGGGCTTCTGAACCAGCACGAAGGTGCCAGGACTTCTATAACAATAGCACTGTCCTATATCAGCAGACGAATCTGACAAAGTAACATCAAAACAGACAGACAAAGTACTGACACCACAGTCATGTCTCCTCTCAGTTCTCCTCTCTTCTCATTTCTCTGTTCTTCTCAATTCTCAGTTCCATCCTCAGTTCTCATTTCTCTTCTCAGTTCTTCTAAGTTCTCAGTTCAGTTCTCAGTTCTCTTCTCTCTCTCCAGCAGTAGCAGCCTAGATGCTTACTCCCAGAAGTTCTGTACTCTCCCTGCTTGGGCTTTTCCTTATATACAGTATTAGCTCCTCCCTGTTCTGCCCCTTCCTGTTATGTCAACAAGTCCAACCCACTGTGGGATTCACAAGTTCTGGATCTTAATACTTGACTTGAAACTAAGTGCTAAGTACCTATTTGATTGCAAATACAAGGGACAGGGAGGATCTTCAAATTCCCATTACCATTACAGCCTAAGACAGAATGAGGAAGTCCATGATCTTGAGAAAGGACAAATCAAACATGCTCTAAGGCAGGGGGTTTTGAACTTTTTGGTCTTTAGGATGTAAAAAAGATGTCAAAGATCTCCCAAAGAGCTTTTAAATATGTGGGTTATATCTATTTGGGATAATCACATTAGAAATTTAAATATATTAGTATTATTATGAAAATAATTTTGAACTCTTGGACATTTTGAAGGGATCTTAGGGACCCCATGGTTCCCTGAATCACATTTTGAAAATCAGTGCTCTAAGGAGTGGGTTCTCAATGGTTATACCCTCCATTACAAGGAAATATGAAAACAGTATCTAACAAATGGCTATTCTTTGCATAGTTATTTTCATCTCTTTAGTACTCTCTTGCCTCTCCTTCCTTGCTCTTACATTTTTAGAGGCATTACTGATCTCTACATGGACATTTTCCATAGGATTTCTGCCCAAATCCAAAGGAAAAAAAATCTCTATACTTGGACATTCCTATTTTTTGATGACCAGAAGAGTCCCATCCAAGTGCCAACTAATTTCTAATGTTGACCTCAAGGAGCTGTTTTGACCTATGTTCATTTGGGATTGCTTGTGTAGGAGAGGTATGAGGGTGGTAGAGAATACAATTGTTTTTTGTTAACAGAGGGGTCCTATGACTAAGGGGAAGAATTCTTGAACTCAGCAGAGGAATTCAGAAATTCTTCCAGTAATTTTCCGAAGGTCCAGCAATCTGTTCACTTGGTCCAGGAGTTCCTCTGTCTTTTAGTCACTGTCAATTTACTATTATATGCTTATACTCCTCAAGCTCCCAGCTGTTTCTGGGAACTCCTTTGTTACTTGGCCCCAACTCCATTCTCTGTGATTTCTGGGGGTTCATGGTTTCTTGAGGAACATGGTAGCTCAGTAAACTTTATTCCTTAGATGTGCTATACTGCCATGTAGGATTCTTTCTAATAAATCAATCAATGAGTATTTATTAAGGCTCTACCATATACTAGGTACTCAAGATACAAACGCAAAGAATGAAACAATTCTTAATTTCAAAGAGTGTACATTCTATAAGGGAGACAATATGTACATACATATATATATGTAGGTATATATACATATAGAACAAGGACAAGAGAGTTGAGTACAAGTTACATAGGGAAGGAGAAGATCAGGAAATACTTCGTGTCATAAAATTTTTTTATTAACTCCTCATATCTATTTTCCTGCAAGGTTGAGGCCTTATCTGAATAACATAGCTCTAGTCAAGCAATTCATTCAGAAAGAAAGATAATATTGCTCCACATCTGATACCCACATAATTATTCCCATAGACAGATGTTATGGGAATCTGAAGATCTTCCCTGCCCCTAGGCCCTTTGCTAAAGTGGCTATGTGACTGTGAGAACCCTTGGATATTTGAAAGTATACTCTGTTCCCTAACAGGTTGAATGTGATCACATGGAGCCTGTGGCGCCAGGCTTGTTTTCCAGGAATGCCCGTGCCTTGTAGCTTTGTGATTGGGCAGTGGGTCTAGAGGGCTGTGACATTCTCCAAGCCAGGAGAAGGCTATATATACGCCCTGATGTGAGGTTTTGGTTTGGGGCTCACTTTGAGAAGAGTTGTGTGATTTGGCCAGACGAGACT
>JAQQSU010000076.1:25667-40762 GCA_028627135.1 Pseudochirops cupreus
AGAGAGAGAGAGAGAGAGAGAGAGAGAGAGAGATTGAGATGATGAAAATTGTTTTAAAAAGAGGATTAAAGAAAGTAGATTTCCAGGGGGTTGCTGCATAATTTTTCATTTTTATTTTTTGCCAAAGATGTTTGGGAGCCTCTGAACTAGAGTCTCTCTGCAGGGGAGCAGTAGCAGGAATGCCTCAAGGGGCTGAAATACTCCCAGTAAAGATCTATGAGATGACACAACAGCTCTTGATTTTTGATGCTCTGCAACCTGAAGTTCTTCAGGTATCAACTGGTTCCAGGTCTATTTGATTCCAATATAGGATTTAGGGCTAATTAGAAAAGTCTGGGGGATAAAACCCCCGGAGTTAA
The DNA here is from genome assembly GCA_028627135.1 of Pseudochirops cupreus. Taxonomy (NCBI): domain Eukaryota; kingdom Metazoa; phylum Chordata; class Mammalia; order Diprotodontia; family Pseudocheiridae; genus Pseudochirops; species Pseudochirops cupreus. Next base: position 26,027 of record JAQQSU010000076.1, read on the forward strand.
ATTAAACTACAACCAAAGAGAGTTAAAGATCAATGAAAAGGTATATATAGATGTTCAAATGAATTAAATGAAATGAAGAGTTATATGTAGATACTCTTTTTAAAGAAAGTTTTTTCCCCCTATAGAACTTAGCTGATTTCTATATACTATTTAATGCTGGTTAACTGTTACTTGCTTTAATTATTGCTTTTAAAATGAAAAATAAAGATCCTAAGAAACATGAGGTTGAACTCTTCTTTCATCTAAAACATACGTTTTTTTTTTCTTTTTGAAAAATGTGAGAAAAAAAACAACCTGTTATCCTGGGTGACAGAGAATTTAAACTCTGAGGTTCAGCATATTGATAAAACCACAAAATTCAACTTAGTAATGGTAAACATTATATAGATTTATCTATATAATAGGATTATAGGATTGTAGTTAGAAGGGGTCTTAGTATTCATCTTGTCCAAACTATTTTGTAGAGAAGGAAATTGGGGTCCAAAGAGGTTTGATAATTTGTCCAAGTGGTAAATAGTAGAGTCAGGATTTCAACCCAGTTTCTGTGCCACCAGATCCAGTAAGCCATGAGTTCCTCCTTTCAATTCTTTTAACACTATACTATTATCTTTTGGGCAGCTAGATGGTGCAGTGGTTATAGCATCAAACCTGAAGTCAGGAAGCTTCATGTTTGTGAGTTCAAGTCTGGCCTCAGACACTTATTAGCTGTGTGACCTTGAGAAAATCACTTAACCCTGTTTTCTTCAGTTTCTTCATATGTAAAATGAGCTGAAGAAGGAAAATGACAAACCACTCTTGTGTCTTTGCCAAGAAAACCCCAAAGTGAGTCACAAAGAGTCAGATATAACTGAAACAACTTAAGAGCACCAGAAGTTGGGGCAGGAAGGCATTTGGATAGATTAGCAAAGGTCTTATGTAGAAGGTGGTGCTGGTTCTTCAACATGAAGGAGAAGAGGGATTCACTGAGGTGAGGCTGAGGAGGGAGTACATTCCAGGCAGGAGCAAGAATCAGTCTGGAGAAATGGAGGTAGTAGAGGGAGTTCTGTGTGTAATGAAGAGACCAGTTTGGATAGATAGATAGATAGACAGATAGTAGTAGTAGTAATAGAAGGCAGGATGGGAAACAAGGTATAAAAAGACTGGAAAGATAGGTTAGGGCCAGGTAATGAAAGCCTTTGGTTGTTTTTCTTTTTTTATAGAAGATAGTGATGTATTGACGTGCGTGTGAGTTGAATTTTTAGTGACATGGACTTAAGCAAAGTCATCAGCCTCACTCTCTGTTCCAGAGTCATACAAAGTCCAGTGGCAGGACAAAAATCAAGATAACTGGAAATAGCCAAGGATGCAGTGGATGATTTTAGCGTCTTAAATGCCTGACTAAGCTCTAAGAGTTCCATAGCATTTGCTTGTGCCACCTTCATGGCTGTTGGACTAAAATGTTCCCATCTACCCATTTCACCAGGGGGAGGTCTTCACATGTTTGAGGTAGACATCTCTCTAACTCATTGATGAGTTTGAGGCCTATTTATTTCCTTCAACCTGGTTTAACCCATCTGCCAAGATGTTTACCAGGGTGTGACTGCTGTGCTTGAATAGCTTCTTGGAACCACAGGTGGGAGTTGGGTGTCAGGCTGACCCCAAAAGCAGGTGAACAGCCCTCAAAAGGGCTTGGGCAAGGTCTCACACCAGAAGTGCTAGTCCCAAGTGAAAACTAAACAGAGGAATCTATATTTTATTCCAAAGGCAACAGGGAACCACTGTAGTTTGTTGAAAAAGGGAGTCAAGTGATCAGAGCTGATTTTTCAGCCTTTGGATTGCCTATAGCAATTGTTTCGTACCACAATGATGGTATTTAGTACATACTACCTTTTACTAGTTATTCCAATATGTGTGATCTTTATGATCTTGAGCATAGGAATTGTCCTGTACATTCTTGTCTCTGTTAGGGCCTTTATTTTTCACCCAGTTAATAATAAATAAATATTCAATAAGTAGAGCACACAAATTTATTTTGAAAATTCAATATTTCCTTTAAAAAACTGTAAGTGGCTGATGGCATTCCCTCATCAATTTGATGAGCTTACAGTGGGGGAAAACTTTTGTATGGGAAGTAATTTTTTTTCTTTTAGAATTCCCAGCACTTAGCACAATGTCAACATTTAATACATGCTTGCTTGTTTGCCTAACAGTTAACTCCAAATTTGTTTTCCTTCTGGGGGGAGTCCAAGCTCTAAATGTAGTACTATAAGGTTGGAGTCCTATAAACATTCCTGGGAGGACAAAAGTTCACCCCAGAATATGGGGGGGGGGGTCTCTCCAGCAACTACAAAGTTTATTTTGCTTCTGAGAGTTAAACTACATCATAGCACTCTAAGTCTGAGGGTCTACTTGGGCCCTTGGAGGGAAAAATAGGATGAGCAAGAAAGGGAAGAGAATTGACATGATTGTTATGGGTTACTTCATGTGTTACTTCATATTTTATGCATTTTATATGGCGTGTTCTGTACTTCATGAATGATTTTTTTTGTTGAGTACTTCCATGGGAACTGGAATCCCTTTTGCTCATAACTGTGAAGATATAGTGATGAGCTTTATTTTGATACATTCCTGAGGAAATTTTAGATGAGGACAAAGTGAGGCAAAGAGAGAATTATTTGGAGGTTCCTTCCATCCCCCAAGATTAAAATTGATCCATGGAAGTCCATGCCTCAAGATACTGGGACATAGGGTATATATGTATGATTCCATTTATAGACATGAAACTCAAGGAGGATCAAGGCCAAGAAGGATTTGATCATTGTATTGATCATTTGATCACTGCAAAGACTCAAGGAGTGAATCAGTGATGAAAAAGTAGAAGAAGAAAATGAAGGATACTTCTTGGGACAATTTGGTGTGGTAGGTCTCTGTAGCATGATTGAAAGACAATGATCTGGTAATAAGGACTACAGTCTAGTTCTGGCTTTGCCACTTATTAGCCATGGCCTTGGTCTAGTTGGTTAGCTTCTATTAGCCTCAGTGTCCTTGATTGTAAAATAAAGAAGTTGGACTCAAAGATATCTGCTATCCATTTTTACACACAATTGATTACATTTTCCTCCCTTTCTGATGAATCCCACCTTCCGTCCTAGGACCCTAAATAGTTCCCAAGACTCGTAGTGCCATGCTGTAGTTAGGGATTCTCTCAGAACAAACTCTACTATATATGAAAATGAAAGGGAAAGTATGGCAGTGAAAGGAAAGAGAGAGAAAGGAAATTTAAGGGAGTCTTAGAAGGGTGTAAGAAAGATTTTCTTGCTATGAGTGTGTGGGTAGTGCTGAGCATGTTTGTAAGGAAAATAGACAGTGGAGAGTAAGAAATTTTTTAAAAAGAAGGGATAATTGATGAAAGAGGTTTTAAAGCAGATAGGGAGAAGTGAGGGTCAGGGCAGGAAAGACAGTACCTACAGCACAAGTGTAGGGAGGGCTTTGATTGGAAGAGAAGATGGGTAAAGATATAAAATTGGTGAATGATATAAAAACATTCTGAGGTGGAAAGGAAGATGAAATAATAGAGATATTGTGAAGGAGCAATGACGTACCTCTCCTCTTAGGTATTTATACATACACACATGTATGTATGTACATATGTACACACATGTACGTACACACATATACATAGAAACACTTTTTTTTTCCTGTGGAGGCAATTGGGGTCACACAGCTAGTAAGTTTCTGAGGTTGAATTTGAACTCAGGTCCTCCTGACCTCAGGGCTGGTGTTCTATCCACTACACCACCTAGCTGCCCCAAATGTATAATACTTTAAGGTTTGCAAAGTGCTTTACAAATATTATCTCACTCTTGTCCTCACAACATCCCTGGGAGGTAGAATTATTTTAAAGATGAGGAAACTATTGATGCCCTTTGACCCAATGTTAACACTCCTAGGTTTATACCCCAAAGAGAACAATGAAAGAGCAAAAGATCTTATGCAAACAATTTTTTTTTATGGCAAAGAACTGGACACTAAGGATGTTTAGAGAAGTTAAATGACAGAAACATTTGTTGATCGATTGACTTGCCTGCTGTCACATAACTAGTAAGTGACTGACTTAGGATTTGAGCTGATTCCAAGCCCAGCTTCCATCCACTTTGCTGCCTAGTTACCTCAGTCTTCTCAGTTAAGGGTAACTGCTCAGAATTTGTGACTTACTGCCTTCCTGAACATTTTTCATCATCCAGAGGATTTATAAGATACTACTCTAAGACAACAAAGATGCCTTCTGTGAGTTCCATTGATGTCCTCTTCACCTTGACGTTCATTATTAATGTCACCTTGCATACTCAAAGAACTTATATCTCTTGCCTTGGAATTATGATGGGATCTAGAGTCTACTGTTGACTGTAATGGATGTGAATCATTGCCTCAAAATTTCCTCTTTGTCTTCCTCTTAAAAAAATCATTTCAGAAAATTTCCAAAGATTCAAGTAGAGGATCTTATGCTAACTCCATAATACTGTTCTTATCTCCAAATTTGTCCATTCAAATGATGGCTGTCCTTCCGTTATTATTTTTCCTTTTATGTTAAGTGCACTTTCCAAGGTACTCAAAAGACCCTGCATTTCTTAGCACCAGTCATTTTCCCTTCCTAAAATGCTACTTGAACTAAGTTGTGTGTGAACACTGTTCTCAACTTCTCACAAGCTCTGGTCCATACAGACTGATGTGTTGGGGCCACTATTGTTCAGGATGGATCACAGTAGGAGGTAGAGCATGTTTCAAGAACCATCAGAAGTGCCTATAAGAGGATGGTGTGTGAATTTCTTTTACGTGCAATGGAGAGGTACTTCCTTCAGAACTGAACTCAGTCATGCACTGTTTGCTATATGCTGAAATTTGGTTCCTCCAGAATAAAGTGTCCTTGTTATGAGGAAACAGTACATTTCTTGGTGGTTCTGTTCTTTCCAGTACTCTGTAGTGCTTGCAAAATCATAGATCCCTGAAATGTTGAAATATTTGTTCTTCTTCTTGCACTTATAGATTGTATTTCCATACACAGAATACGATCCCCTGTCTTCAATCTATTCATCTTACTCACCCTTCTTTTAGATTAATTTAATCTAGTTTACCTCATTTGGGAAGTTCCTGGTGAGAGGATCTTCCCTATTCTTTGATAATTAACACAGTGCCTGACCCATAGTAAGTGCTATATAAATTTTAGCTTTTATGATTAAGATAATTCTTTCAATGTAGAGCTGTTTCAACAGTTTCTGGATGTTGTTCCAGTTTGGACATGCTGAAGCTCAGCTTCATAAAAGATGTATTAATGTTTGACATGGACATATTTGTGACTGGAATTCTCTTTTGCATTGACTGCTTTGAGAATGAGAGCAAGAGTTATTTTGCAAATTGACTAGTAGTTTTCACAGTAGTTCAAAGAGCTATAATTTCTTCAGTGTGTAAATTCTCTCCCCTCATGCAGATTGCAACTATCTATGTTTTAGTAGATGGTTTTTTAAGTTGCTATGGCTGAAAAAAAATCACATTGGGGTCAACAGGAAGATGACGAATTCCTTCGAAATTAGTTGGACTGGTCCTCAGATGACATATCATCCAGCATATGGTTCATCATCAGGCATGCACTTGAAGCCTTCTCAGCATGGTAAGACTGGCATGAGCTCCATCAGCACAGCCTTCAAGAGCCTAGGATTACCTTTACACTGACAGAAAAAGCATCAGAGTAGAATTTTAGTGAAGAAATTAACCCAGTGATATGAAATTAACCGTGAATATGTCCCCAAAGTTACCAAACTGTGCATGCCCTTTGACCCTACTTGACCTATGCCCCAAAGAGAATGAAGCAAGAGAAAATGGTCTTACATTGACAAAAGTATTTATAGCAGCTCTTTCTGGTGAGAAAGAACTGGAGACTAAGGGAGGAAGACAAACTGGGAATAGATAAAAATTATGGTATATGAATCCTGTTGAACTGTAAGAAATGAAGAAATAGATGGTTTCAGAAAAATCTGTATGGACTAAATGCAGAGTGTATGAACTGATGCCGAGTGAAGTGAGCTGAATGAAGAATACAATTTATACAATTATATAAATGCTGTAAAAATGAACAGTTTTGAAAGATCAAAGAACTCTGACCATTGTAATGATTAACTATGATTTTAGAGGGTAAATGATGAAGAATGCTACCACCATCTGATAGAGAGGTAATGAATTCAAGATACACAATATCAAAATATATTTTGTTTTTGTCTACTTGTTATGAAAATTTTTATTTCATTTTGTTATTTTTTAGTGGGGAGGTGGAGGTGGAAGAGGAAACTAAATACTTAATAGTCAAGAACAATTCATTTCTTTTTAGAGAAAAAAATAGTGATTGAGAAAGTACATCCCCCTTCCAAAGGAAATTAATCCTGGAATAGGACCTTTTTAGTTACTTCACAGGGTTGGTGTGATGATTGAACAAGATTTTATATATGTGTGTGTGTATGTATATATGATCATATATGTATATAATATATGTACATATGCATATATGTATATGTGTTTATATAATACACGCATAGATACATATAGATATGTGTATATGTATATATATGTCTGTGTGTATATATATCACATACTTTGCAAACCTTAAAGCACCATGTAAAAGTTGTTAGAAGTAGTAGCCATAGGGTTATCATTACTGTATAACTTATTCTGAGCATTGAATTGGATTATTACTTTTTTCTAAAAGTTTTACAAGGGGCCTTGGTTTAAAAAAAAACAAAAGCACAAAGTACTTCAGTGATTGACTATGTCTGAAATATAGAAGAATCTCAATAGCCTGTATGGTCTTATTTTGAAAATGTCTGGATGTTTACAGGGTAGATGCAACCATCACAGGCTATTAAGCTGATGTTTCCTTGATGATCTTTTGCCCTTGGATTTATAACTCATTCCTATTCCAATTTGCTATTGACAGACTTTTAAGCCCATGCATTATTTGACTTTTTCTAACTTCAGGAGGCTCATCTGACCAATGTCATAGAAACTTTAATACATTTAGCTTTTTCTGTCAAACTACAAAATGTCATACATGCTGGCATGTTTCTGTTGATATCTACCATTTCTTCCTCTTCAGATAATGGTTTTTCATTTCTTACACCACTGCTGTTGCCTTTGTAGTTAAACTGAATGGGCACATCCATTATAAACTCAGATTTTTTTCCCTCAAGGAATATTGCTTCAGCTTCACATTGGAATATCTGATCATTCAAGTTAGATCACTGGTACTTAAGGCAAAAACTTTTTTGAAATATTTTACTTGCAAAACAGAAAAAAAACAAATTAAACTTCCTCTTTAACCCCCCCACCCCCACCCCAACCCTCTGTGCAGATGTTCCTGCTGGTGCCAGGTGATATGAAGGAAAGTAGGAGAACTCTCCATCTGATCTTGTTTCCCTTTACCCATAATCACCTCATTTTGTTCTGTGTTCTTCTTTTATGTATTTTTGTTAATATGCGCATGCTGATTGTCAATTCCCCAAATTATTTTATTTCTTACTGGTGACTTTACTCTCAGGCAGTTCTATGATTTGTTGAATCTATGCCTTTTAGGTGAGATGCTGTCTAAAAGAGAGATGTGTAAGAAGGAGCACCCAAGAGAAAAAGAAAAGATTCAAGTGGTAAAGTAAAGACCCTTTTCAGGGCATAGGACACGAGTAAATGACAAGAAAAAAAGATAAAGGATTTGGGATTTTTGTTGAAAAGGAAGAGGTGGTTGATAGTTGACTGTCAATTTGGTAGGGGTATGGGATGAATAAATAGGAAAAGGTGACAAATGGGAAAGGAAGATAGCTTAGGGTAAAGAAAATTAATTCTAGGCTTTATCTGATATGAATTACTGCTGATAAGAAGAAGTCTGAATAGTTTATAAAAAGGGGAAAGAGAAAGAGAGAATTTCAGAGAAACTTGGCGAGATGTATCAGCTAATGAAGTGTGAAGTAAGCAAACCAGAAGAACAATTTATACAAAACCAACTTTGTACAAACAACTTTGAAAAACTTGAGGACTGTAATCAAGACAATGACCAATTACTATTGCCGGGGAAGGATGATGAAACATTCTACCCACCACCTGATAGGGAATTGGTGGCTCAACATATAGATTGAGACATATTTTTTTGGACGTGACCAACATAGAAATTTGTTTTTCTTAATTATGCACATTTGTTACAAAGATTTTTTTTTCCTTCTTAGTCTTTTTTCAATTGAGGGTGATGGGTTAGTGGAAGGAACATCAGATGAATTTTCATTAATTGAAAAAAAATTTTAAAGTAGGAATAAAGTAAGGTGGAGAGAAAAGGCAAGTGACAAAACTGATGATTTGTGAAACTGAAGAGTAGAGGTAGAAAATGATTCTATGCTAAGGAATGTTTTGTGATCAGTAGAGTTGTAGATATTAGAGCAATGCAATATAGAGTAAAAAGAGGGCTAGTACAGAAGTGAGATATATTACTACATAAAGGGAGCAACTCAATGTTTGAGGAGAGAATACAACTAGGTTTGGAGAAGATACTAAGCTAAGGTCTATGAGGAAGAATAGAATAGCTTGTCAAATATTCCCCTCCACCACATGCCTTCTTTTCAAATCTGCTAATCATTCAAATCTCTACTAATAATCATTTAAAATGCATAATGCTTTAAGGTTTAGAAAGTACATTCCTCACCACAGCCTTGTGAGATGCTTTTTTATATTCTTATATATTTTAATATATAATATTAAATAATATTAAATTAATATTTCTAAATATTATAATAAAATATAATATATATTATTATTCACATTGGAATATCTGATTATATATATAAATTATTATAAAATTTATTTTATATATATTATATATATTCTAATATATAAAATTATATATTATAAAATATATATTATAAAAAATATACTGTAAATATTATAATAAAAATAAATAAATTTAATTACTTAAATAATAAAAATAATATTTTAAATATTATTGTCCCCATTTTAGAAATGAGACAGCTGAGGCTCTAAGAGATCTAATGATTTACCTAGGGTTACAAAATTCGTATCAGGGCTAAGATTTGAACCCAGGACTCAAGTGGCTTTAAGTATAATGTCTTTTTACTAGAATTCGGTGGCATTCTAAAAATAATAAAAATAGCCCCTTCCAAGTCCAATCCATAGTCTAGGCAGTGAGGGGGAGGGACAGCAGAGAAGTAGGAATAGCTAGCTAGAGTGATGGACAGCGAGGGATTTATGTGCCCTGAGGCCTCAATGAATGTGAAAGCCTAACAGAAACCCTAAAATCATCTGAAATTGGGCTATGGCAATACCACTAATTGAGTTAATATATCAGCCAGTGTCACAAAACTGCTTCTATGAATCTAAGGATTGGAGTAGGATTATAGGCTGGCCTTAAATCAAAACAATGACTTGTTTGACAAGGAAGATTGTAGGCTTTTCTTAGGCACCTGAAATACTAATACCCAACTTGCTGGAAATGTTTCAGTGTTGATGTATCTGACTTCTAAAGCACGCATACCATAAGTACATACGAAATGAACAAAAGATTATTATGCATTTATACAATTGCATGACAAAACTGGAAATAGATCTTAGCATTTTCAGGCAAGGATTTCCTGCTGCTTTTTGTTAAAAAGTAACTCTCAGATCCAAGTCACATAACAACATATTGAATGAATAAATTAAATTAACAAAAAAGCGGTTCGTATGAGTTTGCTATGCATGAGGCGTCATGCTAAGTGTAGGAAATTCAAACATAAAAAGAAATAGAATCCTTGCTCTCAATAAGCTTACTCTCTAATAGGGGAAGACAGTACATATAGGCCAGGGAAAAAGAAGCTGAAGACCAAGGCAGGGAAATCTTAAGAAGTAATTTCATCTGTCAGCCAAGAGTAGATGAAAAAAGCCTTGAAATTGAAGTGTTATCTAAAATCTAAAGAGGGGTTACACAGGCACTGCAGTTGGGAGATCCATCCTGCCCTACCAAAAAGTGACATAGGAGAGAATAGACTGGGGGAGGGGGGAAACACTGGGATGGCTGTTTTGGGGTGGTGGGCGAGGGAAAGACGGGGAGAAAATATGTAACTCAAAAAAAAATTTAATGAAATAAATTTAAAAAAAAATAAAAATAAAAAAATAAAAAAAAAGAAAGAAAGAAAAAAAAATAAAATCTAAAGAGGGAAAAGCTGAAGTGTCGAAGGTAATTGAAAATCTTAATGCAAACTTCAGAAATTCTGCCTAAAAACAAAACAAATAGTACAAATTTAATGGCTGACATCTCAAATGAGTTTGTAGAGGAAGTTCTAAAAAGCTCTTCTTTAATAGTCTGATGGCTTGAATTAAATTAGCAGACCAATTATACCAAAATAAAGTAATTTTTAATAGCTGCCATTTTGCTATAACCATAAGAAATGAATGTATTATCCCACAATATCTGACAGAAAATTTTTTAAAAATTTCAGGACCAAACATAAAAATATATATAGTAGTTAATACCATTGTAAGATCATAAGAGGAAAGATGGAGCTAATAAGGAATATTTATAAAGATAGGTTCCAAATACCACGATGGCTACGCTGATTTGATTTGTGAATGTTATTAAAGACCCATGTAAAGGCACTGGAAGATTAAATCAATATCTAGCTTGGACACAAAGTGTAGGACTTGACTACTGAGTTTCCCTATTAAAACTCACCAAAAAGAAACATAAAGAAAGGAATTTGGAAAACAAAAGTGTATCATAAATCCCAGATTCCCTTAATCAGCAACTGAAGCATAAGTCAAATGGTTAAGGCAATACAAGGACTCAGTATTACATAAAGAAAAAATAAATGATTGGACATTAATCAAAAACTTTACTACAGAGGCCTGAGAAATAAAGAATTCAGAGAGAGAATTACTAAGAAAGCAGAATATGGACAAGAATTTTCTTGCCAGGATTCCAGCACAAAAGTTGTTTATCATTAATACACGAATGGCAGAATAGTGATGTCAAGAGAGGCGACTAAAACTCTAGCTCCTCTACCAAAGTAGGAAGAACCAAGGACAGATAAGATCCATAATTACTGGCTTAAGCACTTCAGAGTGGTTTGTGAATGACTAGCAAAGCTTTTTACCAGCTTCCTCTCAGATCTGAGAGATTAGAAATCTAATGCCACTTTTCTTAATGCGAGGCATCACATATTTACCTCCTGGTCTTGTTATCTTACCCCTGGGCCTTGCCATCCTCCCTACTACTCTACCCTTAGCACTTCAGGGACTTCCCATTCATTCTGAAACTTAACTTTCTTTTCTTCATTATCCCTGCCAATTAGAGTGTGAGTTCCTCAAGAGTAGGGTAGTCTCACAATTTGTTTGTGTGTACTAGGCTTAGAACAGTGCTTAGCACATAGTAAGCATTGAATAAGCTTTTTTATTTATTCATTTGGATGATGAGAACATAACACCTCCAAATATAGGATAATTATTTGCTTATAAAACTTTGTACAAATTAATCACTGTGTGTATCACTAAAAACAAATCTGTAAACGTGAGAAATCTATGTTGTCTGAAGAGCAAAAACAGCATGCCCTGAAGTCCCAGATGTAAAAAGAGTAACTTGTTATTGATTTGACAATTTTTGAGCAAGTCAGCCAAAAGTACTGTAACATTCGCACTACCTTTATTGAGCACTGCAAACACTTTGTCTCAGTTCTGTATTCATGGTTTATTTGTGTATGGCAAACATATAAAATGACCTAAATATAATGAAAATATCAAAGTGTTTGATATTGACATAGAAAACCGGTCTCTTTTTAAAGCTTAACACCAAAATAATGAATTTGTTGGCATTCCAAAATCAAAGCTGAATTGGAAAAATATGTATCAAGTATTGCCCCTTGTTAGAACCAATTCTCTGTTCCTCAGGGAAAAGTTTCAGAATTGCATGCACTTCTAGTAGTTCCCATCTAGAGGGACAACACCGTCTTTCCGTAGGCCAGTGAGAGACTGGATCTCTTGTAATTTTTGAGCCTAGGAGCAATATTCTCATGGAGATGGGAGCTTTTGAGTCACATTGCTATCTTATCGGATCTCCTGAGAAAGAAAAGCTAAAACCTCAGTTCTATTGTCTTATTGAAGGAAAAGCTACAAGGCAGAGAGTAAGGTAGAAGAATGGAAAAGTAGGAGGGGCTTTAAAAACCAAACAAAATTTTGCGCAAAGATTTCCTTTTAACTCCCCTAACTCTATAGCTGTCCCTTCTCTTCCTCCCCTCCCCTCAATCCCCCAGTTCCCAAGGTAGCTAATCCAGGTTTGGCTTGGAGAAGTGAAAGAAATGACCTGAAACAACTTCAGGAGAGAGAAGTTTCATTCATACTCAACATTAGAGAGGGAGGGAGGAGTGCCAAAATCAACAATGGTAGCACTGGTTCTTGTCCTGGCTGGTTTCTGAGTTCACTCCTCTTTCTATACAATGGATTAGCAGAAATTGGAGTGCTCCGCCAGTGACCAAACAGTTGAAACTGTTCAGACAGCTGAAACACTAAACCTACTGAGATTCAGTTTGCATTGAATGTCAAGTTCTACTTTCTTCATGTTGTGAGTCCCAGGTCCATATTTCCTCTGGAGTTTCTGTCTCTTTATTTTGTAACTTGAGCATTAAGTTATCACTCCTTTGCCTGCTCAAAAGGTAGCTACTTGGCTTAATGTTTGGCACATAAGTAAGCACTTAATAAATGCTTTTTCTTTCCTTGATTCAAGAAGATAAATTGGACTTTTCAGGTTTCATTTGAGACCTAATGAGATAGGGTCCATAACTTAGGTCATGCATATACATGTATGTACCACAGCAAGGTGGGCAGTGAATAAGAGTCCTGAACTTGGAATCAGGAAGAAGGAAGTTCAAATCCTGTCTCAAACACTAGGTGTGTTATCCTGGACTTCTCTCAACCTTATTTTCCTCATCTATAAGAAAAGGATAATAACAGTACCTAACTGCAAGGGTTGATGTGAGTCTCAAATGAGGGAATATATGTACAAAGCTTTGCTAACCTTAAAGTCTATACAAACGCTAGCTGTTATTATGGTGGCTGTTGTTGTTGTTAACTTAATCAAACGGAACAGGATAGGTTTAAGGTTGCTGGGGTGTGTTTTAAGAAGATATATTCATGTGCAGCAATTCAGAAAACAGAGGGAAGAAGTAAAGTAGAGAGCACTGAGGCAAAGATCATCAGAGACAGAAACAGAGGTCATAGTATTATCAGAGTATTTTACAGGTGACCTAGAGAGAAAGAAATTAGATAAGTTTAGGAAACAATTCACAGGCCCAGAATAAGGCTATCATGTAATAGTGATGCCCATCATTATTATTTGGACAACTGCCTGGAACTCTGTCTCTGCCCAAAACAAAGTAGCTTATATTTTTGCCTTAATGAGGATTTTATTCTTCAAAAGATGGAGCAATCACTGAAGGGAACTTCTTTTGTAAGCTTGATTTGCAACTACAAAGAACAAGTTGTTGCTCACATGGAAGCACGGAAAGAATAAATACTCCATTTTAGAATTTGTGATGGTGAAAGGGATGAAATTGTTTTAGTCCACCCTAATTTGGGGGACAAAAGATTCTAGTGAATTCATGGAAAGGACAGGTCGGATCCCAAGAGGAATAGGAAGCCCTCAAGACTGAAATTCTTAAGACAAATAAAGAAATAATTCTCAGGAGGAGGAAAAGAGGGAGTTGCCTGAAAATGTGGGGATTCACAGAGAGTTCACCAATTTAGTTAAAAAACAAGAACATAAGATAATAGACTGTAGCAGAAAATAGTAGATGAATGCAAAAGTGTAGCATAGTCCCATAACAATAGTATTAGAAATGCTAGAGGTAAGAGTGAAATAAGGATGCTGAAGAAAGGTAAGGACACAAAAAAGGAGTTGTTTTTGTTTTTGTTTTTAAGGAGGATAACACTTAACAGAAATAAATGAAACAAGTTCACAAGTACAACCTTAGGGATGCAAAGCTAGACAACAATTCATTTCAAAAAGATCTGGAGGATTGACCGGATTACAAGCTCAATATAAATGAAGAACATATATATATATATATATATATATATATACTATGTCAGCTAAAAAGCTAATGATGGTTTAGGCTGAATTGAGACAGGTATAATGTTTTTGTCAAGACCACATCTATAGTGTGTGTGTGTGTGTGTGTATTTATTTATTTATTCATTTGTTTGTTTGTTTGTTTTAGGTCTGGTATACCACATGGGTGAAGAGGCATTAAAAAAGTAGAGAATGTTCAAAGGAGGGCAATCAATATGGTGAAGGGTCTCAAGACACTGCCATCTGAAAATCATTTGGAGGCCGCGATCTGCTTAGCCTGGAGAAGAATAGGCAAGTTAGCTGTCCAAATATACAAAACTCTGTGTTGCCACGTTGGTAACAGATGGTAGAACTTACAGACAGAGCAATGGGCAGAAGTGGAAGAGAGGCATATTTCAACTTGAAAAAGAAAAATGTCGATGGCAGCGTAGCAGCAGCAACATATCGCAGCTCTCACATAGCCACCCCAAAATACCCATAAAATAGGACTCTAAACCAATCCTAGAACTCCAAAACGCACACAAAGATACTTCCCACTAAAGTCAGCTCGGCTACAAGGAACCATATCAGCACTGCCACCCGAAACCAGCCTGGCCTGAAGCTACGGCTGTGCCCCGGGG
>JAQQSU010000076.1:41262-68027 GCA_028627135.1 Pseudochirops cupreus
ACTTTAGTGGGAAGTATCTTTGTGTGCGTTTTGGAGTTCCAGGATTGGTTTAGAGTCCTATTTTATGGGTATTTTGGGGTGGCTATGTGAGAGCTGCGATGTGTTGCTGCTGCTACGCCGCCATCTTGGCTCCGCCCCCCCACTGAGGTCCTTTCTTGAGCTGAACTGCCACACATTCAAACTCTCCTGCAGAGAGTGAAACTCCTATGGGTTTGCCATATAGACCAAATACCAAACATGTATTTACCTAAAAGTCTATTTTACAGAGAATTTATGCAAGGCAAGCACCTACACACAGATCAGAAGAATCAGTATAAGGACACTCTCAAGATCTCTCTGAAAAACTAACTCAGTCAAACCTCACAATTTCTCAAACCTCTTCAAAACAGAAATTGTGCAGCAAAGATAAAGTATCTTCAGCTGTCTGTATGATCTAGGACACTCAGAATCCAAAAGAAGATTTAAAAAATCCCATGAACTGACATTCATTGATTCTGAGCTTACCTACCAATCCTCCCCCATCTCTGAAGCTACTGGCAGAAAAGCTACACTAGCAGACCAAAAGACCCAACAGTTACTTGCAATAAAGCCCAAATCAGTTTCCCTCCTTCTTTCTAGTGTTGTGGAAACTCCAGCTTTAGGCTATTAAAGTTTACCTGGGAAGCAACAGGTACCTAGTGGTCCCAATCCCATGGCACCAGTGTTGCATATCTGTGAATTGCCAGTGCTGGGGCTGACAACTTAAGTCAAGTAAATACCATTTATTAATTACCAGGCACTGTACTGAGAGCTCAATTTTTCATTGAAATATGAGGCAGTGGGACTTTTGGGTCATAGGAAAAACAAGATGGAGGACTAGACTTTTTTCTGATCCTCACAATCTCTTCAAAACAGAAATTATGCTGCAAAGATAAAGCAACTTCAGTTGTCTCCATGAGGAAAAAAAAACACCATTAGAGACAGATAGAGGAAAAGACAAACCTCTTACGACTTTAGATGTAAATGAATTAAATAATCCAATAAATCAAAAAATTAACTAATTGGATTAGAAAACAAAACCCTACAATTTGTTGCTTATGGGAAGCACATTAAAAAAAGATAACACAAAGCAAAATAGGTGATTAAAAAATCTTTCTACTATGAATTGAGTAAAAAATGAAAAGGAGTTACAACCATCCTATTTGATTAAGCAAAAACATATTTTTTGAAAAATTAAAAGGGATTAAAAAGGAAACTATATTATGCTGAAAGGAACCATAGCCAACAAACCAAAATCAGTAATAAACTTTCATATTCCAAATGCCTTAGCATCCAGTTTCATAAAGAAAACATTATATGAGCTACACAAAAACATAAAGTTAACACAATAGTGAAAGACTTTAGTATTCCTCTATTACTTTTGAATAAGTCTAACAATAAGATAAAGAAAAGGGAAAATATGGAACTGGACAAATCTCTAGAAAAATTAGATTTAAAAGACTTATGGCATCTTCTGAGTGGGATGTCAAAAGATTATCCATATTTCTCAAGGAACTTTTATAAAAATTGACCAGGTACTAGGCTCCAAGATATTGCAGACAAATGTAAGAAGACAGAAATAGTTAATATATCCTTTACAGACCATAATTCAATAAAAAATAGTAATTGGTTCAGAAACCACATGCAAATGATATGAGATAAATGGATTCTTAGCAATGAAATCCTATGTAATGAGTGACTCAAAGAAGAAATCATAGAAACTATAAATAATTACTAGGATGGACTTAGCTCTTCTCAGCAATACAATGATCCAAGACAATTTCAAAAGACTCACGATGGAAAATGCTGTCCACAACCAGAGAAAGAACTATGGAGCCTGAATGCAGATCAAAGCATGTTATTTTCACTTAAAAATTTTTTTTTCTTTTTTGTGGGTTTTCCTTTTTGTTCTGATTCTTTTTTTGTTTTTACAGCATGACTAATGTGGAAATATATGTAACATAATTGCACATGTATAACCTATATCAGATTGTTTGCCATCTTGGGGATGGGAAAGGAAAAGAGAGAGGGAAAAAAGTTTGAAACTCAACATCTTACAAAAATGAATGTTGAAAACTATCTTTACGTGTAACTGGAAATAATAAAATACTATTAAGCATAAAATAAAAATGATAAAAAGGGAACGATGAATAACTATGTAAAATAAGATAATGATGAAACAATATACCAAAATTTCAGGGATGTGGCTAAAACAGTCCTCAGGGGGAAATTTTATCCTTAGCAGGCATACATTGACAAAATAGAAAAAGAGAGGATTAGTGAACTGAATATGCATTTTAGAAGTTAGAAATCCAACAAATAAACACAACTAAAATTGTAGAGGACAATGCGAATCAAAAGCACCCACGGGAAATCAGGGATTGTCTTGGGGCCTCTTGGTTTCAGGATCTCCCTGTGCTGGTAAGAGAGAAGGAAGTGCAGAGGATCACAGCTCAGTTGCTGACTCACAAGGAAGTCTCCCATGAGACTGCTGGCTTGATGAATAGCAGCTGACATGACTGGTTCGGCCCTGCTCCATTGGTCCACATTCCCTGTGCACTAGGAGATCGTGCTTGAATCATGTTGCCTTTAGGGTATATAAGGAGCACCAGGAGGAAATAAAGCACAGCTGCTGCAAGCTTCTCTCGCCTCTGGTCTCTTCAGTCCCTCCTGAGAATACAACGCAAGGCTGGCCCTCAGGCTACTGAACTGAGTGGCCTTTGCATAAAATGAGCACAAAAGAAGAGATATTGAAAATTAGAGGGAAAAATAGTAAATTGGGGGCAGGGGGTAAAAACATGGAAATGATAGATAAAACCAAAAGCTGCTTCTTTGAAAAGACTAACAAAACTGTTAAACTCTTAGGCAATCTGATTAAAGAGAACAGAAAGTTAAATCAATAAAAAAGCAAATGAACAACATGAAATCACAGCAAACCCAGAAGAAATAAAAAGATCAGAACATGTTATGTTCAGTTATATGCTAACAAAATTAAGTACATAAAAGAAGCAGAGGAATATCTCCACCGATATGAAATGCCCAAACTGTGAGAAAAATAGATAGACATCTTAACCCAATCCCAGAAAAGGAAATAGATCTTGGTTATAGAGGAAATACAAAAGAAAAAAGTCTTTGTCTTGATGAATTCACAGAAAAATTCTTTAAACTTTTAAACAATATTTAGAACTTTTAAAGAATAGTTAGTTAATACTTCAAAATTTCTCTCAAAAATTGAGAAAGTATGTTATTAAAATATTTTTTTATGAGATAAGCATAGTCCTAATAAATAAACTAAGGAAAGATAAAACTCAGAAAAAAAAAACTGTTGGCCAAAATAATTTATGAACATTGACTCAAAAATTTTAAACAAAATTGTGTTAAATAAACTGCAGTGATTTACACAAGAAATGATTGATTATAATCAAGTAGGATTTATATCAGGTATGCAAGGATGGTTCAATAGAAGAAAAACATAATGAATCATAGTAAAACCCAAAACATCTAAAAACCACATGATCATCTCAATAGATGCATAAAAAGCCTTTTGCCAAGTATAACATTCTTAAAGTGTAGACATAGTGGATTTTTTTTTTAAATATCATGAAAAACCAAAAGCAAGTATCATGTATCTTAGTGATACATTAGAACCTTTTGCAATAAATACAGGAGTAAAGCAAGGATGCCTGCTCTCCTCACTATTGATATAGTTCTGTAAATGCTAGCAGCGGCAATAAGAAAAGAAAAAGAAATTAGAGTCATAAAATAGGTAAAGGGAAGATATAAGTAGTTCTATTTGCTGTAGATTGAACAATTTATGTAGAAAAATCCTAGAAAATCAGCAATTGGAGGACACAAAATAAATCCTCACTAATCAACAGCATTTCTATGTAATATTAACAAAACATAAGAAGCAATAATAGAAAGGAAAATCCCCTTGCAAATAAGTCCTAAATGCATAAGATATCTGGGTATTACAAAGTGCTCCTTAGAGAAATTTTTTTAAAAAATTTAAATAAATTGAAGGAATAATTTTCAGTGCTTATGACTTGGCCAGGGCAATATAACAAAAAATGACAATACTACAAACATTAATTTACACATTTAAGGCTATACAATCAAATTGCCAAGGTGGTACTTTATAGAACTTAATAAAAATAATAACAAGATGCATTTGAAAAGAAAAAAGCAAAAGATCTGGAATAGGAAGGGAAATATGAAAAGAAGTATGGACAAAGGGTGGAATAACATTTCCAGACCTCAAATTCTATTATAAAGCAGCAATCATCAAAACCGTCTGGTAAAAAAATAGATAGGTCAATGGAGCAGACTAGATCAGAGAGACTCAGAAACAAACTCAATTCAGTGTTTAATAAAGTGGGAAATATAAGTTATCTAAGAAAAAAATTCCTTATTTGACAAAAACTACTGGAAAAACTGGAATGTAGTCTGGTTTAAATCAGATTTAGAATAATACCTTACACTATATTCTGCAATGTGGACATGTAACCTGAATGGATATGTAACCTTAATATTAAAGATCCTTTTTTTTTTAATTGAAGAAATATAGATCATGTATCTTTCACAAGTCTGAATAGGTGATGTATTCTTTTTTCCTTAATAGCATTTTATTTTTTCATATTACATGTAAAGAGAGTTTTCAACATTCATTTTGTAAAATTTTGAGTTCCTAATTTTTATCCCTCTCCCCACCTCTACAAGACAGCAAGCAATCTGATACAGATTAAACATGGACAATCATGTTAAACATATATCCACATTAGTCATTTTGTGAAAAAATAATCCGAACAAAAGGGAAAAACCCCAAAAAAGAAAAAAACAAACCGAAAATACTGTGGTTTGCTCTGCATTCAGACTCCATAGTTCTTTCTCTGGATATGGTTAACATTTTCCATCATGAGTCTTGGATCCTTGTATTGCCAGGAAGAAGTAAGCCTATCGTAGTTAATCATTGCATAATATTGCTGTTGCTGTGCACAAAGTACTCCTGGTTCTCACTTCACTAACTTCATGTAAGTCATTCTAGGTTTTTCTGAAATCTGCTGGCTTATCATTTCTTATAGCACAATAATATTCCATTGCATTCATACCCTCTAAGTTGTTCAGTCATTCCCCAGTTGATGGGCATCCCCTCAATTTCCTTGCCACCACAAAAAGAGCTACTATAAGTAATTTTTTTTGTACACGTGGGTTCTTTTCCCTTTTTAATGATCTCTTTGACATACAGACCTAGTGGTAGTATTGCTAGATCAAAGAATATGCACAGTTTGTTTGACTTCTGGGCATAGTTCCAAATTGCTCTCCAGAATGGCTGGATCAGTTCACAACTCCATTAGCGTTCCAATTTCCCCACAACTGTTCCAACATTTATCACTTTCCTTTTCTGTCATATTACCTGATTGGTATGAGGTGGTAACTCAGAGGTTTTTTCGTTTTATTTGGAGTTAATTTGCATTTCTCTAATCAATAGCAATTTAGAACATTTTTTCATATAATTATAAATAGTTTTAATTTCTTCATATGAAAACTGCCTGTTCATATCCTTTGACCATTTATCAGTTGGAGAGTAGATGATGTACTGTTAACCATAAAAGAGACAGAGGAAATTACAATAGATATAATAGATCATTTTGATTACTTAAAAAAATGTTGATGATTATGATGATGATGATGATTACTTACATGCAATTGGGAAATAAGATATATATGCACTGGGGTAAGGAGATCCATCTTGCCCTATCAGAAAGTCAGATGGAGTATAGGGGGGGATATAGGAGAGAGCAGATTGAGGGAGGGGGTATATAGTGGGATCGCTGTTTTGAGGTGGTGGGTAGGAAAAAGACGGGGAGAAAATTTGTAACTGAAAATCTTGTGGAAATGAATGATGTAAACTAAAAATAAACATAAAATTTAATTTAAAAAACCTTAAGAAAAAAATGAAAAAACTTCTGCATAGACAACATTATTGAATCTAGGAAAAGAAGGGAAATGGTCAAATGAGAAAAAAAAAGATCTTTGTAGTAAATTTCTCTAATAAGGATTTGGTATCTAAGATGCATACATACATATATACATATATATGTGTGTATGTGTATATGTGTGTGTATATATCAGTGGTTCTCAACCTGTGGGTCACGACCCCTTTGGGGGTTGAACGACCCTTTCACAGGTGTCACCTAAGACCATCAGAAAACACATATTTCCAATGGTCTTAGAAACCAAGACAGCACTCCTCTATCCATCTCCAGGCGCATCCGCCCACATGCAGATAAACCCACATACGAGTATTAAAGGGTCACAGCATTAAGAAGGTTGAGAACCACTGGTGTATATATTAGTATGTTTATATATGTGTATGTATATATGTAAAACTATTTGGTATTCCCTAATAGATAAGTGATGAAAGGATACGCACAGTTTTCAAAAGAAAAACTGCAAAGTGGTTTATAATCACATGGAATAGTATTGAAATCTCTAATAACAGAAATGCAAATCGAAACAGTTACAATTTCATCTAAGTCCTGAAAAATTGGTAAAAAAAAAATGGCAGTAATCAATGTCAGAGGGTTTATAAAATGATAAGCACACATACATTGTTGGTTTAACTGTGAAATGGTACAACCATTTTGGAAAGCAATTTATAATTATGCAAATAAAGTGACTAAAATTTCCATACCCTTTGAATCAGAGTCTCTATTATTGGGCTTTATCCCAAGGAAGTGATAAATAAGAAGAAAGTTCCCGTATACTGCATCATCAATTGGGAAATGACTAAACAAATTGTGGTACATGAATGCAGTGGAATATTATTGTGTTGTAAGAAATCATGTGTTAGATGAATATTGAGAGTACAGAAAGATCTATATGAACTGATGCAGAGTGAAGTAAACAGTGCCAAGGCAACAATATACACATTAACTACGATAATGTAAGTGGAGAAAACAATTACACACATTCCAATCGAAAGTGAGCCTAACAAAATAATAAAGATCCATCAGGACTCAAATGAAGAGATATGAGAGGAAACCCCAACCCACACCATGCTAGAAGTGAGAGATTCGTAAGTGTTACACATGCATGTATTTTTGGACCTTTATTGATCAGTTGGGTTGATTCCTCTCCCTCCCCTCCCCCAACCCCTTCTCTCCAAAATACTATTTGTTATATGGGAAAGTTCTCCAAAGGCGTAGGAGAAGGGACATTTGGGATAACTAAGATGTATAAAAACAGAAGATATCAATAAAAACTTTAAAAATAAATATGAGGCACAGCTCTCAGTTCAGAGTGGGGAAGGGGTACTACAGGAGGTTTGAGAAGGGATGAAAAGGTTTAGAAAAATAGCTATGCTAAGTGGATCTATTAGCTACAGTTAGGGTCTTCTGAAAGATTTATAACATAAATTTGTAGTGAACCCAGTCAACATATTTTCATGATTTTCTTCAGTTCCATTCAGAAATACATGAATAAGAATGAAGAGGACAGTGGATGTTGGGGGCAATACAAGATTAGTGTTTAACCTTGCCTTTTCTTGTAGTACCTTTGCTCTCACCTTTAGTATCCTGAAATTGGATCACTCAGGCTTCATGAAGATGTCCTGATAAATAGACTTTCTCTCTGTTCTAATAGGGTAGCTGTCCTCCATGCTCATAGCATGGTAGTCAACAAACATTGCATTGGGCAGAAGACATGATCTGTGCCCCTTAAAGAACTCATTTTCTAATGGGGGAAGAGAACATACAAATAACCAGATACACACATTGGATATGTATGTACACATGTATACAAACACAATATATGTACATACACACAGAAAACTAGTACATCAAAAAGTCTGATGTTATTTGTTGTATTCCAAATATGATTCTTCTTTTCTAGTTTGTCCCATTGATCGACTTTTATGTTTTTTTGTTTGTTTGTTTACCTTGGAGCAAATAGATTTGATGCCTACTGCTCTAGTATATACTCTGAGGTCTGGAAGCACTATTCCTTTCTCATTCCTACCTTTTGTTGTTATTTGAATTAATATTCTGGATCTTTTGCTCCTCCAAATGAATTTTATTATTTCATCTAGCTCTTTAAAGTGTCCCTTTGGTATACAATTGGTATGTCACTAAATCTGTAGTACAACTTCAGTTAAATTGTCATTTTTATTATATTGGCATAACCCAGCTGTGAACAAAG
This sequence comes from Pseudochirops cupreus, assembly GCA_028627135.1. Taxonomy (NCBI): domain Eukaryota; kingdom Metazoa; phylum Chordata; class Mammalia; order Diprotodontia; family Pseudocheiridae; genus Pseudochirops; species Pseudochirops cupreus. The sequence goes on from JAQQSU010000076.1 coordinate 49,480, forward strand.
AAGATTTTTCTAGTTGTTTATGTTGTTGCTTACTTTTTAAAGGAGTATTTGTAACTGTATCTCTACAGGTATTTATCTGAGTGTACTTTCCCAGATTAATCCCCTCCCCAGTGTTTTATACATTTTGTAGTAATTTTTAATAGTACTTCCATTTTTATTATTGCCTTGGAATTCAGTATTGCTCTATAGAAATAGATCTGTTTGCTTTTGTAGGTATATTTTTTTAGCAAAGAAAGCAATTGAGGCAAATCATAGCTTTCCTAAAGCTACAGGCTGCAAAAAGAGCAAAGGGGGGTCAAGCTGCACCCCCAAAATTTAATGTCCTGCAAACCTGAGTCTAATAATAAAAAAGATGAGTGGTCAACAAAAGAAGCATTTGAAACACTCCTGCAAAACAAACAACAACCTTCCTCTTTCCATTCCCCATCCCCAAATAAAATCCACCAGATGTGAGCAGAATATTAGACTTGAAAACATCCCAAACAAAAGAATTGCAAGAAAGATAAATAAGCACAATTAGCAAGGAATGAATAAGTAATGAAAGAAATTACGGGGTGCATAGGTGACACAGTGAATAAAGCACTGGCACTGGAGTCAGGAGGACCTGAGTTCAAATCCAGCCTTAGACACTTAACACTTACTAGCCATGTGACCTTGGAGAAGTCATTTTAACCCAATTTCCCTGCCCTCTCCCCTGCAAAAAAAGAAAAAGAAATTACCCCAAGTTTAGAGGAGAAGAAGAGAGTAACTCCATGGGGGTAAAAAAATTTTAAAAATTAAAAAAACCCACCACTACCGAAAAGAGAGATTATCAAGAGATTAAAAGACACACACAAGGGGATGAGGAGGAATTTAAAAGTAAGAAGGGAGAACTTAAGCACATGGACTAAATACCTTGCAACTCCCCTTCAGATGAAATAAAGTATTTGGGGGCACAAAATTGTAGCATGGAAGGAAGCATAAATAGGGAATAGGACCAGGAAGACAAATGCCAAAACTATATTGTTCTTCACACAGAGGTACATACATTATCTCCCCAATTAGATCACAAGACCCTTGATGGAAGGAGCTATATCTTATTCATCCTTATATAATACACAGGGCCTAACCCATGTCTTCTGCATAACTAGCTCTGAATGAATACATCTTTTGAAGAAATGAATGAATTAATATATATTTCATATGATGCTTACTATATGCCAGGTACTGTGCTAAGTGCTGTACAATTATCTTATTTGATGCTCACAACAACAGTGGGTCCTGTTCTATCTGCTGTAACACCTAAATGCCCTTTCCATATGAATAAGAGATTCATTAACTCCCAAAGACCTTTGGCTCTTATTAGAGGGCATTATTTCATCTGAAATTGGCAAGATCAGAATTTAGAGAGTCTCATCATGCAAGATCTCACAATTAGTCATTATAACATGAATCAACTCCCCAATGACCTTAGACTTTACTAGGCTTAAGACTGGAGAAATGCAAATCCTAACCATGACATCTTGTTACACACTGCAGCTCAAATGGCTTAACAATTAACTCTAACATACTCAATTAATGTAACAGAATGGCGTATCTTGGAAGTGCGTATTTAAAAATACCTGACTTGTACCTTTGTCATTCTTAATAGGTAATAGGCAGAATAATTAGAACTTCACTCATCAAAAGCCTTACTCTTGAATATGAGCTTAAAATGAATTGAAAGATTCAGAAGTTTTAAGCGTTTCCCCCTCTAGAAATTTCCACTGGCTTAGTGAGTTGAGTCATTTGACATGATTGTAATTACCATAGTTTGCTAAGGTGTTCTGAGCTTAGTGCATCTTGCTGCTGCTCTTTGTGCTTCATTCCTGAAGAAGACCACTACATCAGGGAGGTGATGCCATGACATGCAAGTGAATTGGATTTAATTGAGGAAGGGTTGTGCGAAGTCACCAACCTCAATTTCTCCTCTGGAGCCATCTCGACCCAGTGGCCAGATATGGGTTGGGACAACTAGAGATGACCCATATGTAGTGGAGAACCTTGGCCTTTTTGAAGACCTTGGTACATCTTAGTCTCAAGTCTGAAGTCAGATCTGATGAGTCAAGGACATAGGAAAAAACAACAACACAAAAAGCAGTACACGGAAAAGGACTATGGATAACAACAAATGCATTTACCAAAGCATTAAAAAACACAACCCTCCATTTATTCAAGGGGACATTCCTAGGAACAATGGTCTACTGGGGAATGAGAAGCCTGTCAGTCCTAGAGACCTATGCTCTTGATTCATCAGGTCACCAAAAATGATCCTGAGGGGATACAGCCAATCACTTAAAGAACAGTATCCTGTGGTGTTCAATCTTTAACCTTGTTCAGAGGCCAAGACCTGGGGGATTCATGGGGCTCACAACAAAAGGTAAAAATTATACTGTAGAAAGTATATGGAGTGATTTCAGAGAACAGATGATGAAGCACACTCACTACCCACCTCCTGACAGGGAGATGATGGACTTAGGACACAAAAAGGGACATACATATTTGGACATGGCCAATATAGGAATTAGTTTTGTTTTCATATTTACTGTTACAAGAGTGTTTTTTTTTTATTTTGGAGAAGAAGGTGGAGGGGAGAGAAACTAAATCTTTGTTAAAAAAAAAAAGTATAGTCAAGGCTACATGTTCAAATTCTTAACCTTAACTTCAAGTATCTCAAAAGTTTGCTCCACCCGTCCCTTTCAATTTTATTCTAATTGGCCAATATCCTTCCCTTTCATTGTAATTGTCAGTCTCTTACTCTCTTCCTTCCTCACCTCTCCTCTCCTCTCCTTCTCTCTCTCTCTCTGTGTTATTCTTCTCCCCCCACTCCCACTGTTTCCTTCTTATAGGCTCTCCATTCTTCCCTCCTACTTCTCTGAAATGCTTTTCCTTTTCATTTCCATTTCATAAAATGCTACCTCTACTTCAGGGCATAATTCACCACCTCCTCCATGACATCTTCCCTGCCTATTATAGGCCACAGTCATCTCTTCATTCTTGTGACTTCATAGTGCACTTATAGTTGGACTCATTGATGGCACTTTACTAGGTAATGACTCATAGTTTGAAGTAAGTATGCACTGTCTTGCAATGAGATTTTGAGGAACTTTTTCAGTGCAGAAATCATAGCTGGAATGGATACTCTGCCTCCACCCCACCAGATACACCTATTTTATAAACCAGAGAGGTTGTGAATTGTCCAGGGTCATCTAGCTAGCACATAAGGTGGAATATAAACCTAGTTCTCCTGACTCCAGATTAAAAGATAATTGAGAAATATTTTTAAGATAAATAAAAATACAATAGAACATAGATAATGTTAATATGCAGTTTTCTAAGTCAATATATTACCTGCAGGGATCCATATGTTCATTTTACTGTCCTCCTTTTTCTATTTGAGTTTGACATTACTGCATTTCCCCACGGTGCCTTTCAAGTATTACTGCTTTTTTTTTAATGTTAGTTTTAATTTATGGAATAAAACAAGCACTTCCATAATATAGGATAATAAAAAAGAGGATTGCACATAAAACTGCAAATCTATTCCTTTTAAATATATAATAAAGTTATGATATAAATTTTTCCCCCCCGAGATGGCTACCATTAGACACAAATGTGTATGTATGTAAAATCATTTTATACATACGTCTGTTTAAATACTACTCTTTTTTCATTCTCCACAAATCCTAATTATACTTTGGGATATATGATGCTTAATAAATTTTAGATTAAATTGAATTAATTTTTTAAAAATTGATTTGTTTATTTACTTTTAGTTTACAAGATTCAGTTCCACAATCCCTTGAGTTTCAAATTTTCTCCCCTCCCTCTCTCCCCTGCCCCATGGCGGCATGCAATCAAGTATAGGATCTGCAAATACTTTCACACTGGACATTAGTCTGGTTGTATAGAAGAGTTGTAACCAAGGGAATGAACAATGGGAAAAAAGAAAGAGAACCACACATGAAAAAGAATGATAGCATGTAGATTGCTTCAGTCTCCATTTAAACTCTGTTCTTTCTAGATCTTTCTCTGAATGTAGATCTCTCCTTCCATCCTGAGACTTGTAGAGTTGTCCTGTAACTGTGTATTGCTGAGAAGAGTCCAGTTTATCAAAGTTGGTCATCACATATACGATGTGTCTGTGAATGTGTACAAATTTTTCCTGGTTCTGCTCTTCTCACTTAGCATCAGTTTACATAAGCCTCTCCAGATGAATATCAAGATCGTTTCCTCCCCATTTCTTATAGCACAATAGTATTCCATTACATTCATATACCACAACTTGTTTAGCCATTCCCCAGTTGGTGGGCATCCCCTTAATTTCCACTTTTTTGCCACCACAGAGAGAGCTGCAATAAATATTTTTGTACATGTGGGTCTTCCTCCCACTTCTATGATCTCTTTGGGATACTACTCTAGAAGCAGTTAGATTAAATTGAATTTAAAAATACATATAAGGGCATTTTTGCAAGTTAAAAGTGTTATACAAATACAAAGTAATAATAATAATGATACTTGCTCATATAGTACTTTAGGATTTTCTCACAATATTTCTCACAAATGCTTTTCTCACAAGAATTGCAATATTATATAATATATAATACACAAATAATACATATATAATTATTATTATGTAATATATAAGAATTACAATATTATTTCCAACCCTTATTTTTGCAGCTTCAGAATATTTCAGTAAGAATTTCTTGTTGATTGATTTAAATATGCCATCACAGCATTGATTGGAGATCCATGTTGGTAAAAGATGTCTATAGCCTTTCCAACAATAATTATTATTACTATAGTGTTTCTAGATAAGCATCAGTCAAGTGTCCTTCCCTGGAACTATATAAGAAAGTACAATCATTCTTCCAAGCCGATTATTCTTTTTTTTTCCTTTTTTTCTTTTCTTTTAAATGACTTGTTTATTTACTTTTAATTTACAAGACTCGGTCCCACATTCACCTGAGTTTCAGATTTTCTCCCTTTCCTTCCTCCCCCCCCCACCATGGTAATGTGCAATCATGTACAGGATCTGCAAATACTTTCACATTGTACAATAGTTTTAAGCCGATTATTCTTGATGGTAGAGCCTCAAAGTCACACTACGAGTTAAAAATAACCTAATTTGTTCGATACAGGGCAGGTTCTCATCAGACATTGCTCTGGCCAGATCTCCATATCCTTCTTGCTTCTCACACAGAGAGACTTAGATAATTCCTACCCTGACTCTCTTACTTTCCCAGTAATACAAGAGCAGGACATATCTCCTTTGTACCTGTTAGTACTTGAAGCTCTAATCCAGAGGAAACATACAGGCTCACAAAAAGGGATATCTGATGAAGGGATTCCAAACACACAAGGAATTCCTCAGGCAATCAGGTACTAAAAGAGTGTCCTAGCTTTTAAACCACAGAATTCTCCTGCATAGTTTTTTTTTCTACATTTGTTTGTTTTTTGCAAGTTAGGAAAGTGAGGGTGGCACCGTCAGACTCTTCCCTTTCTGGATGATATAGATCAAGCCTAAACACTACTAGGTAGAGATAGTTTATCTGTATCAAGTATGATGATGTTACCATTTTTTTTAAATCCCCAATTTACAAAATATTCTGTAAGTGAGCACTTCATAGAAGATATACAAATTAGATCAAAACTAGATGATGATATAGACATGAAAAACCAAACATCATAGACTTTGCTCTCAAGGAGCTTACTATCTAATAATAGTCAAGAGATTAAGAAATGGAGTGGCCAAAAGGGTTTTATTTTATACAAAGAGGTTCATGTACAATTTTATTCCATCTTGTGAACATAGATTGGAGGGTGCTAAAGGAAGGTAAAGAAAATACCAGGCTTAACATTCCCTGGTTTTTGAGAATATTTCTGTAGAAGTTGGATTGACAACATGAGACTAAAAATGTACTGGCCCAATTCATTTATTTATTTTTCTTTTTAAAAAAAGTATTTTATTTTTCCCCACAATTACAAATCAAGAAATTTTTAGCATTCATTTTTGTAAGATTTGAATTCTGAATTTTTCTCCCTCCCTCCCTCCCCTCTTTTGAAAACGGTAAGCAGTTTGATATAGTTTATACATATGCTATCATGTAAAACACATTTCCATATTCATCATGGCTATGGAAGAAGAAACAGATCAAAAGAATAAAATCACAAGAAAGAAAAAAATAAATGAAAAAAATATGCTTTGATCTGCATTCAGAGTTCATTAGTTCTTTATCTGGATATGGCTAGCATTTTTCTTAATGAGTCATTTGTACTTGTCTTGGATCATGGTGTTGCTGAGAAAAATAGCGTCATTCATAGATGATTGCCACATGATGTCGCTGAAACTGTGCACAGTGTTTTCTTGGTTCTGCTCATTTTACCTTGCATCAGTTTTTACAAGTCTTTCCAGGTTTTCCTGAAACGTGCTTGTTCATTATTTCTTATTGCACAATAGTATTCTATTACACTCATATACCATAACTTGTTAAGTCATTCCCCAATTGATAGGCATCCCCTCAATTTCCAATATTTTGCCACCACTATAAATATCTATGCACATGTAAGTCCTTTCCCCTTTTTTCTGATCTCTTTGGTATACAGACCCAATGGCAGTATTGCTGGATCAAAGGGTATGCTTTTACCTATACCTATACCTATACCTATATTTATAGCTATACCTATACCTATACCTTTACTCTGTGTGTGGTCTCTGCTTGGTTTGGTTTCCCCTTAGACATAGTTCTAAATTGCTCTGCAAAATGGTTAGATTGCTTCTCAACTCCACCAACAGTGCATCAGTGTCCCAAATCTCCCACATCAACTCCAACATTTGTCATTTTCCATTTTTGTTATATTCGCCTAGCTAATTGGTGTGAGGTGGTATTTCAGACTTGTTTTAATTTGCATTTCTCTAATTTAAAGTGATTTAGAGTACTTCTTAATATGCCTATAGAAATTTATTTCTTTGTCTGAAAATTTCCTGTTCATATCTTTTTACAGTTTGTCAATTGGATAATGGCTTATTTTCTCATAAATTTGAATCAGTTCTCTATATATTTGAGAAATGAGGCCTTTTTCAGGTACACTGACTGTAAAGATTCTTTTCTAGCTTTCTGCTTTCCTTCTAATCTTGGTGGCATTGGTTTTGTTTGTACAAATGGTTTTCAATTTAATATGATTGAAATTATCTATTCTACATTTTGTAATGCTCTCTGTCTTGTTTGGTCATGAATTCTTCACCTCCCCCCCACCCCCCATTGATTTGATGGGTATACTCTTTCTTGCTTTTCTAATTTGATTGCTTCCTTGCCTATGGTACCTTTTGGCAAGACACAGTTTCTTTACTCATCTCTTTTAATTAGGTCTATTTTTGCTTTTACTTTGTCTAAGATCAGGATTGCTACCTGATTTTTTTTTTCTTTTAACTTCAGTTGAAGCATAATAGATTCTGCTCTAGCACCTTACCTTTACTCTGTGTGTGTCTCTCTGCTTCAAGTGTGTTTCTTGAAAGCAACATGTTGTAGGATTCTGGTTTTTGATTCACCCTGCTATCTATCCTCTTTTGTTTTATGGGAGAGTTCATCCCATTCACATTCACAGTTATGATTGCTACTTATCTGTTTCCCTCCATCATATTTTTTCCTCCTGTTTGTCCTCTCTCTCCTTTTATCCTTTCCAACTCCACCAGTGTTATTCTTCTCTCTACCATCTTCCCTGATCTGCCCTTCATTCTGTCAGTTTCTACCTACACCTTTACTTAATTTCCTCCCTTTCTATTTCCATGTTGTATGAGATATATGTCTATATTCATCTGATTATGTATATTATTCCCTCTTTGAGCCAATAATGATGAGATGAAGGTTCCAGCAATGCCCATCATACCCCTCTTTCCTGTAACAGTTCTTTCTCACCTCTTCATGTGAGATAATTTACCCCATTGTACCTCTCCCTTACTTTTGTGCCCATTGTACTTCTCTTTCTCATCCCTTAATTTTTTTATTTCATTCTTTCAAATTCACCTTATACTCATACCCTGTCTATGCATATTCCTTTTGTCTATACTGTTAGTGATGCAGTTTTTAAGAGTTACAATTATGTTCTTCCCATGTAGGGATATAAACAATTTAGCTCTATTGAATGTCTTATGATTTCTTCCTCCTTCACCACTTTTTTTTTTTTACCTATTTGTGCTTCTTTTGAGTCTTGATATTAGCAGTAAAATTTTTGGTTTAGTTCCGGTCTTCTCTTTATGAAAGCTTGAAATCTTTCCATTTCATTGAATTACCAATTTTTCCATTGGTGTATTATGCTTAATTTTGCAAGTGAAATGATTCTTGGTTGTAGTCTTAGCTCCTTTGCTCTCTGAAATGTCATGTTTTGTGACTTCTGATCTTTTGGTGTTGCAGTTGCCAAGTTCTCTGTGATCTTGATTGTGATTCCCTGATATTTGAATTGTTTCCTTTTGGCTGCTTATAGTATTTTATCCTTGACCTGATAGTTCTGAAATTTAACTATTATATTCTTTGGAGTTTTTATTTTGGGATCTATTTCATGAGGTGATTGGTGGATTCTTTCAATGTCTATTTTGCTTCTTGTTCCAGGATATCAAGGCACTTTTCCTAGATAATTTCTTGAAAGATGGTGTCCAGGTACTCCTCTTGATTACGGCTTCCAGGTTGTCCAATGATTCTGATATTGTCTATCCTGGATATTTTTCCAGATGGGTTAATTTTCCCTTGAGGTATTTTACATTTCCTTCCATTTTTTCATTCTTTTGAATTTGTTTGATTGATTCATGATATCTCATAGAGTCATTAGCTTTCACTTGACCAGTTCTAACTTTTAAGGTGGTGTTTTCCTTAATTACCTTTTATACTTTCTTTTTCATTTGTTCAGTTGTAATCTTTAAGGAGTTGTTTTCTTCAGGGGATTTTTGTATCTCCTTTTCCATTTGGTCAATTCTACTTTTGAAGCAGTTTCCCAAACTGTTAACCTTTTTTTCATAATTCTCTTGCATCCCTCTCATTTCTTTTCCTGATTTTTCTTCTACTTCTTTTATATGATTTTTAAGATCCTTTTGAGCTCTTCTATGAGTTCTTTCTGAGTTTGAGACCACTTCCAATTTTACTTTGAGATTTTGCCTGTAGGTGTTTTGACATTGTTGTACTCTACTAAGTTTGTGTCTTTGTCATCATAATAACTTTCTATGATCAAATTTTTTTCTTTTTGGTTTTTGCTAATTTTTTTTTCTGCCTTTTTCCTTTTTAAAAATTTTATCTCTGCTACCAGGGTGGAAGGGAATCTGTCCCAGACTTCTTGTGACAGTGGATGTAGCCCTGGCTGTTTAGCTGGTGCTACACTGATGAGGCCCACAGGGGACCTTTGTGACTGGTAGGGGCAACTAATGAAGGTGGTGGAACTACAGTAGATAGAGTGTGGAGCCTGGATTCAGGAAGACTTGTGCTCAAATCCCTCCTCAGACACTTATTAGTTGTGTGATCCCAGGAAAGTCACTTAATCTCTGTCTGCCTCAATGTCCTCATCTATAAAATGGGAATAATAAGAGCTAATACCTCCCAAGGTTGTTGTGAGGATCAAATGAGATAATATTGGCATGATTAATATAAATTAACAACAATTATATATGTATTAGTATGTGTGTGTGTGTGTGTGTGTATATATCTATATATATGACTATACATATATTACTATTATTGTCATTGTCATCATCTCTTTTGATTGGGGTACATATTGTCAGGCAACAAATGGCTTGTATAAATGCACAGCCAGGGGTTTCATGGCATTCCACTGAGATCAGAGCTATGAAATAGGAGAATAAGTGCAGAAGTGGAGAAGAGACTTGGTAACTCTCAGTAGAGTTTAAAAAAAAAGTCCACTCATGATGGGAAGAGATGTCTACATTTAGAGAAGATCTAGAAAGAACAGAGCTTAAGTGTAGACTGAAGAAAACTACCTGCTCTCTTTCTTTTTCATGTTTGGTTTTGTTTCCTCTTTCCCACTGTTCATTACATTGGTTACAACCCTTCTTTATAACTAGACTAATGTCTAATGTGAAAGTATTTGCAGATCCTATACTTGATTGCATACCACCATGGTGGGGGGGAGGGAGGAGAGAAAATTTGAAACTCAAGGGATTGTGGAATTGAATCTTGTAAACTAAAAGTAAATAAACAAATCAATAAAAAAAATTTTAAGTCCAGATTTGTTACTACTCCCATAAAGAAGGTGATTTCTTCCATTGAAGGAACAGATTGAGGGCAGGCTTTTACCACCTGGGAAGGTGCTGCATATATATCTCATGGAAGTCAATAATTGAAAAAAGAAAGAAGAAAATAATAAATAGCTCATATATCTCAACATACTTCTAATAGCACTTTTTTTGTAGTAGCAGAGAACTGAAAACAAAGTTGATGGCTATTGATTGTAAATGTCTAAACAAGTATGGTACACATTGTGCCATAAGAAGCAATGAATATGATGAATACAGAGAAGCATGGCACGCCATAGACTGAGAGGTAGAACAGAACCAAAAAAACAATAGACATACAAATGATGTAAATGGAAAGAACAAAATAATCAACTGTTTTGAAATTATGACCAAGTTTGACCCAAAAGAAGATCTATGAGGGTGTGGGTATGTTATAAATAATGTCAGATTTCGTGCTGCGTTGAATAGTTTTAATGAACTGTCCCTTTGCCCCCTATTCATTCATTCTTTCATTCATTCATCTATTTACTCATTATTAGGAATGGTTCTTTTGGAGGGGAAGAAATAGGAATATATCAGGAAAGCGAGTGAATGTAAAAATGAAAGATATCAATCAATACAAATTTGGAACCAATAGTTTATACAACCTTATAATATGGTTATTTGGGGTTTATTAAAAGGAAAGAAGGAGACGTACTCTAATGCTAGGACCCACCACCAGCTCAGTTCACTCTCTGCGCTGCTTTACTTCTTAGCCAGCAACCTTCCTACCCTGAAGTGCTTCTATCCTGACGCTTCCTCTCCTGATAAGTGAGTGCCTCATCTCATGAGGAGCCCTAGCCAAGTTCCCTTTATTTCCAGCTCTACTCATTTCCTAGATTTTTTTCAGCAGCATCCTTACCCATTCCTTCTTCTGCTTTCTAGCTCACCTTTATTTATGTGTTGTTTCCCCCAGTTAAAATATAAACTCTTTGATTATCTTGTTTACTTCTATTTCCATACCCAGCACTTAGTACAATACCTGGCACATAGTAAAGCATTTAATAAATGGTTTAATCTGCATTATTAAAATTTTCTCCCTCACTTTAAGTCTAGGCAATCAACAAAATAATAAATCAAGCCCTGATTTGTAGCTTTTTCCAATTTCCAACGTGTAAATGCCCAGGCTGAAAATCTAATAAAAGTTTCTCATGAGTGGGCATGAACTGGTGCCACATTTCTGCTTCTAATGCATTATTATAGTATTTATATGATAATCTATTGTACAGTATATTATACATTATATATTATATGATAGATTATCATATACATATTACAATGCAATTATTATAATAAAATTAATATAATGCGCTTATATTGGCAGTAGCTTCCAATATAGCATAAACTCCTTGTAAGCAGGGAATGTTTCACTGTTGTCATTGTAACTTGTGCTGAATACAATTCCTGGCACATAGGGAGCATTTAATAAATACCTGTTGAGTGGTTCATTTTTTTGATTGATTCATACACTCTTTTGATTGATTTTGCCAAACTGACCTTTTGGTCACTTCTCACACATAACACTCTATCTTTCACACTTTTTTCTTTGTACAGACTACCCTCCCCCCCTCCATACCTGAAACACACTTCCTCCTTACTTGTGCCTCATAGAATCCCTGGCTTCCTTTAAGGTTCAGTTCAAGGACCACTTCCTATATAAGACCTTTCCTGAGTAGTGAATATCCTGTTGGAAATACCTAGCATTTAATTTGTGTATATTTTTAGTGTAATAGCAGTAGTAGTAGGTGTAGTAGCAGTAGCAATAGTAGTGGCAGTGGTAGTTGTACCAGTAGTGCTAGTGGTGATGGTGGTGGTGGCAGTGGTAGTACTAGTAGTACCAGTAGTAGTAATAATAGCAGTAGTAGTTGTGGCAGTAGTGATGGTGGTGGTGACATTAATAGTAGTACCAATAGTAGTAATAGTAGTAGGCATATTATCTAGCATTCATACAGTACTTTAATGTTTACAAAGCAGTTTACAAATATTATCTCCTTTATCCTCACAACAACTCTGGGAGATTGGTGCTTTTATTATCCCTATTTTGCAGATAAGGAAACTGAGGCAAACAAAAGGCTACATAATTTGTCCAGGGTCACTCAGTTGGGAAGTTTCTGAAGCAGGGTTTGAATTCAAGTCTTCCTGACTCCAAGTCAATGACCCTTGCTACCTTGTCATACTTTTCATATCTTACATCTAGGGCTGAAAGGGACTTTGGAGGACATTTAACCAAACACTTTCATTATATAGATAAAGAAAACAAGAGAAAGGGAAGTAGAGTGATTTGCTCAAGGTCAGAAGTGGGATTTGAACCCAGGTCTTATGACTCTGGAGCCAATGTTCTTCCATTGTATCACGCATGTGACTGACTATAAAAAATGCTTCAGCAGGGAACTTGGTTCAATTTTTCTCTCTGTACCTCCAGTACTTAGCATAGTATCTGGCAGTCAGTAAGGACCTAATAAATGTTTGTGAGTTAATTCATATTAATAATATTGCCTGTTTTGTTTTTTATTTGCCCTGTTTTGTTGCCATTCATTACTGTTCAAATTTCATCATTGTGGTCATTGTGTATATGTGATTCTTTTTTTGCCTCTGATTTCTATATTACGTGTAACAAAACTCATATTTCTTTTAATCATTCATATCCAGCATTTTGCATTACAATAGTATATATTTACATGCATGCAGCAAAATTTGTTTAACTATTCCCTCATTATTGGAACCACAACTTGTTTTAGTTGTTGTTATTACCAATACTTATGCTATGAATATTTTTGTACAAACACATTATTTTCTGTCAATAATGCTCATGGGGCATAAAGCTAATAGTGGAAATGCTGAGAAAAAGAGTATAAACAATTTTTAACCCTTCTTACATAATTCAAAATAGTTTTTAAAAACTATCAGATCAATTTACACCTCAATCAATGATGAATTACTCTGCATACAATTCTTCTCTCCTAAATATATACTATTTCCTCTCTTTCTTCAGTTGCTTTCAGTCATGTTTGCCTCTTTAGTGACACCATTTGAGGTTTTCTTGGCGAAGATACCAGAATGGTCTGCCATTTCCTTCTCCTTGGAGGAGATATGGGGATGTTTGTAGATGGTAGGAAAGAAACCAGTATATATGGAGAAACTGAAAATAAATTAAATGACAGAGGGGGCAATCTGCTAGAGAAGGTGAAATGGAATGGGATTACTTTTGCATGTAGAAGGTTTCACCTTGGCAGAGAAAGGCCATCTCTCTTCATGTGAAACAGAGATGAAAAAGAGCAGAAGGCATAAATGGGGTGAAATGAAAAGTAGAGGAGAAGAGGAAGCTCTTAGTCAATAACCTTGTTTTTTTCCGTGAAATAAGAAGTAAAGTTCTCAATTGAGAGAGTGTGGGGAGGGACACTATAGGAGGTTTGAAGAGGGACAAAAAGATTTGGAAAAGCTGCTGTAATCAGTGGGATAAAGAGTTAATTAGGGAAGTATAAAAGACTTGCTTTGCCATAGTGAGGCCCCAGTTGAGATGATGTAATAAGTCTGTAATGGACAAAGCCAACATGGTTTTGTGACTTCTTTCATCTTCTTTCAGCAGGTTGTGAGTAGGAGTAATGGCAGCAGACAACAGGAATAATCCAAGTCTGAGGCTTGTAACGGAAAAGTCAGTGATAAGATCAGGGAGCAAAGGATTTGAGATTGAAGAACAGGATAGAGTTGAACTGTATCACCAAGGGGTCAGAATAGGGAAGAAAGGAGAGTATAGCTAGTAGAGAGGGTGATAAACTGGGAAAGAACTAAGTGGTCAAGGGAATAGAGGCCATGGTGAGGATAAGAACAGGGTTTGGGATTTAGATAATAATGCTGATACTATAAGCAAACTGGGAGAGCAAAGAATAGTTTATCTGTAAGATTTATGGAGAATGGAAAAATTAATGACCAAACAAGAAGTAGAAAACATTATGAAATGCAAAATGGTTAATTTTGATTACATTAAATTGAAAAGTTTTTGCACAAACAAAGCCAATGCAACAGAGATTAGAAGGGAAGCAGAAAGCTGGGAAGCAATTTTTACAACCAGTGTCTCTGATAAAGGCCTCATTTCTAAAATATAGAGAGAATTGAGTCAAATTTGTAAGACTGTAAGTTCTTCCCCAAATGATAAAGGGTCAAAGGATATGAAACAGGCAGTTTTCAAATGAAACTATCAAAGCTATCTATAGTCATATGAAAAAAATGCTCTAAATCACTATTGATTAGAGAGATGCAAATTAAAACAAGTCCAAGGTACCACCTCGCACCTATCAGATCGGCTAACATGACAAAACAGGAAAATGATAAATGTTGGCAATGATGTGGGAAAATTAGAACACTAATGTGTTGGTGGAGTTGTGAACTGATACAACCATTCTAGAGAGCAATTCAGAACTATGCTCAAAAGGCTATAAAACTGTGCATACCCTTTGACCCAGCAATACCACTTCTAGGTCTATATTGCAAAGAGATCATAAAAACAGGAAAAAGACCCACGTGTACAAAAATATTTATAGCAGCTCTTTTTGTGGACCAAGAATTTCTAGAAAATTGAGAGGTTGTCCATGAATTGGAGAATGGCTGAACAAGTTATGGTACACGAATATAATAGAATACTATTGTACTATAAGAAATGAGCAGGAGGACTCCATAAAAACCTGGAAAAACTTATATGAACTGATGCTGAATGAAGTGAGCAGAACCAGAAGAACATTTTACACAATAACAGCAACATTGCGCAATGACTAACTCTGATAGATTTATCTCTACTTAGCAATGCAAGGATCTAAGACAAATCCAAGTGACTCATGATGGAAAATGCCATCCATACCCAAAGATCTATGGAGAGTAAATGCAAATACAAGCATATGTTTGTTCTTTCTTGTGGTTTCTCCCGTTGGTTCTAATTTTCCTTTACAACATGACTAATGTGAAAATACATTTAATATGAAAAAAAAGAACAGGGTTTGGGATTCCACAAAGAGTGAGAGGTGGAATGACAACAGATTGTTGGGCACATCAGAGTTCATGAAAATGGGAGTAGATAGCCAACAGGCACATGTGTCTTTGAAACACAAATATACTATAATTTTCATGTGCCTCAAAGACGATTTTACATAGAAGACTCAGCATGGTATAGGAGGTAGGGCATTAGACTTGTAGTGAAGGACACCTGAATTTAAATCCTACCACCCATATTTCTGAATTGTGTCACCCTAGTCAAATCATTTAACCTTCCTTTACTTTATCTGTAAGATGGAGATAGCATAGTATCTATCTCACAGGGTTAGTCTGAGACAACATGTATAGAGTGCTTTTTACAAACACCAAATAAATATTAGATATTATTAGCTTGTATTCTAGTATTTACTCAACACTAGAATTGTCATCTGGCTATAAGAGGTAGCCATTTCTTCAGTTTCCCTGGTAACATGTAACATGTTCATCTGGGTACAGGTGAAATATCTTTTCACTTTCTGCTTTTATCCTTGAACTAGTTGATGGTATGTTTCACTCACAGTCCTCCATCAATGTTGTATTCCTGCATCCATAAACCTGAACTCATAAGGACCCCTGACTGACTACCAGTGTTATTATACTCTGTAGAGGCCCTGAGTGTTGCTAAGTATCTCTACAGGTGAATTTCTAAGTAAAAAAATGCATTCTTTCTGGGTTCAGTCCTTTCTCCCTATTTGGACTAATTGTTGGGGTCCTACCCCAACAGTCTTCATTTGAAATATCTGTTTCTCACAATATCTCTCTTTA
Source organism: Pseudochirops cupreus (assembly GCA_028627135.1). Lineage (NCBI taxonomy): Eukaryota > Metazoa > Chordata > Mammalia > Diprotodontia > Pseudocheiridae > Pseudochirops > Pseudochirops cupreus. The sequence continues at coordinate 65,561 of JAQQSU010000076.1, forward strand.
AATCTAGGTAATGTGTCCATTTTGATCTTATCTTGGCAAATGGTATAAGATATTTGTCAATGTTGAATTTCTTCCAGACTCCCTTTTAAGAAATAATGAATTCTTCTCCCCAAACTTAAGTCTTTACACTTGTGTTTCTGAGTCATCATTTGGTTCAGGCTTTGATCCACTGAGATAATTACCATTCAGTCATCTTGCTAATCAGAAAGTTTAATAAACTCTCCTATAGGCAATAAATAGTTGCTGTAAGTTATTTTTACAGAATACCCATGGCTTTCTGAGGCTATTCTGTAAACTACCAAGTTGCCTGATATCTTCACAAGAAAGCCATGGAGCTTTCCATATAGCTATTAATGTGTGTCATGAATACTTAGTGAATACTTAGCATTTTTTCTTTTACCAAAACTGTTCCTTCTTGTTCAAGGTTTTGATAATAAACTTGAACATTATTTGTTCCTGTCAGCACTCTTCAAGTTGAAGTTGTAGCTAGGTTATAAACTTCTTTTAGCTCAGACATATACCAGTTACAATCATCTATAATCTCTGTATTTTCAGAAAATCCAGAACATAAATAGGTAGGTATTAGTTACCCAAATATTAGCAATCAGTAGATAAAGCCTGTGGTGGATTCGTGGTTGATTTGTGTGTTTCTCTACTAGAAAGAGTGCATATCAACTCTACTGAGATGTGTTTTTTTTTTTCTGGTCCTGGTGTCCCTAACAAGTTCAGCAAGGTCCAACTAAAATGTTCAGGACATGGGTTTGCTTGAAGGTGGTAAAGTGATGCAATGCCAGTCAAAGTTGATCTCTCTTTTAGAAGTGTGCTTTCAAACTCTCTGCCTTGATCCTGTTAGGAAGCTGATAAACTGAGAAATTCTTTTGTCATATTTTAGCAATCATGAGCTTGCTGGTTTGGATCAATCTTACATACAAGAAAGAAAAATGTACTCCTTTTCCTTCCTTTAAGAGGTCTGTAAGTTACTCTTTTATGAGATTATTCTTTGTTTAGAAGCTGGGATTTCAAAGGGGCAATAGTCTTTTCTCTTTCTTACAATATAGAAACATTAAGTTATTATTTATCCATTCTTCAGCAGTCAGGGCTAAATAACTTGCCTAGTGTCACACAGCTAGTATCTGAGGCTAGATTTGAACTCAGGTCCTCCTGATTCTAGGACCAGTACTCTACCCACAGTGCTGCCTACCTGCCCCATTATCCAGTTTTCTTCAAAGTCTCTATACTATAGATTGTACTATAGATTCTATAAATTAACCTATTGTTTTCTGTTTTTAATACTTTTTGGGCCATTAAATTTGCCCTATCTAAAAGATGATATACAAACTCTTAGTTTAGTTATATTTTTCTGAGAGAATAATGACTCTAAAGTTGTTTTACAAATCTGTCTTCTAACTCTATTAGTTTGGTTTCTAGAAATTTTTTTCTTTCAGATGTCCTTTTTAAAAAATTAACTAATTTATTTTCTTGTTTACATCATTCATTTCCATGAGATTTTGAGTTCCAAATTTTCTCCCCATTTTTCCCCTACCCACTCCTCAAAACAGCCATCCCACTGTATAACCCCTCCCCCAACCTACTCTCGCCTATGTCCTCCCCCATCGCCCCTCTGACTTTCCTGTAGAGCAGGATGAATCTCCCTACCCCGGTGTCTGTATATCTTAATTCCCAGTTGCATGTAGTTAATAATAATAATAGTGTATATATATATATATATATATGTGTGTGTGTGTGTGTGTGTGTGTGTGTGTGTGTGTGTGTGTGTGTATGTATATACACACACATATATATATGCAAACACATATATATTTATAAAATTTGATTATAGAACTTTAAATTCTAGATTCCTTCCCTTCCTCCCTCATCACCCACCCCATCGGAAAGACAAGCAATTCAATACAGGCTGTACATGTGTAATCATGCAGAACATCTCCACAGTGGACGTATTGTGAGAGACTGACTATATATGTCCCTCCTTTCTATCCCCTGCCCCATTCTATTCTCTACCCTGTCCCTGGCCTTTTACAGAAGTGTGTGCTTCCAGCAACCCTCCCCTCCACCCTGTCCTCCCTTCTGTCATCCCACTTCTCATCCCCATCCCCCTCTCCAATCTCCTGTGTGGCAAGATACCCAGTTAAGAGTTTATGTCATTCCTTCCCTAAGCCAAATTCAATGAGAGTAAGGTTGACCCTTTCCCTTTTGCCTTCCTGTTCTTCCCCTCCATTGTAACAATTATCCCTTGCCTCTTCTATATGAAATGATAAACCCCATTCTGTCTCTCCCTGTCTCCTCTCATTCTAATCCTCTCCCACTTCAGAATTTCACCTTTTAAAGTATCCTCCCTTCCTTTTCAATTGATCCTGTACCCTCTATGTACACATACATACGCATACTCTGATATGTGTTCATACACATATATAAACCCTCCTATATAGACATATGTGTATGTATATAT
>JAQQSU010000760.1:0-18008 GCA_028627135.1 Pseudochirops cupreus
AATAAAATGATAGTCAGTGACATATTTTACACTTTGGCATATTTGGCACAACTTACATTCATGCTAGCAAACGATGTTTCCCTTCATAAAAATGCAAGTATGACATTTCTAAAAGTGTTATTTAAACTTCAAAGTGATCCATTTTGGGTATATATTCAAATGGTTACAACATTATAAAAGTACCATATAAAAATAGTCTGAAAGATATGATAGGAAAAAGAGAAGAAAAAAAACCCTGACCTGCCTTTGACTATATATGGGTGAATTAGGGACAAACAGAATAAATAGTATGTCTTCCAAGGTCTTTCTTTAAGCAAGTTCAGATCAAGGACTTTCTTCGAGATTTGACTAGAAATGGATCTGTGGTTAAGGTTGGGGAACTAACTTCAGTCCCAAAGAAAACAATACTGGCCTCATCCCAGTTAGGCTAGTCTGGTTTGGAAGCAGGTAATCAGTACTGTTTATGTGTTTCTAATTCTCATTTCTACGGCCTCCTTGGAGTTGCTTTTTTTTTTTTAACTTTTCCATGTTAAGTTTCAGATTCTAGTTTAGAAAGATGAGTGAGCTCATTTTAGACAGGGATAACTTAGAAGAACCTAGGCTTTGCTGAGTCAGTCCATTCAAATTCTGCTAATATCCTACAATAACCCTTCCCAGAACCAATGGTGGAAGAGGATGAGGAGAGATAATGAGCTACCATATTTTGGGGTTTTGTTTCACTTTGCATTAAGGTCTAAATCTACCCCCATCACATTATATTCATGTTTAAATTTCATAGAATTATATTTTGACCCAGATATCTCCCTTTTCTTTCCAAGGCTTTTGTGGGAGAAAGAGAAGTTACCATCAAAACTAACTTGATTCTTCTCCTTCCCTACCTATATCTCCTTCACTTCCCACTCCAATCACTGAACTAAATTATACTAGTTTTAAAGAACAGTAAACTCTCAGAATCACAAAATCTTTCAGTTGATCTTGTCTAGTTTTTTTTTTCAAAACTACATGTAGCAATGCCTTTCTGTTTTATGAAAAGACACCATCATCAATTTTTTTATAAAACAATCTACTGAATGATCATGTGCATTATTAAAATAAAATTAAGAATTTATTATACTTTTATAATAACACAAAATGTCTTAACCATAAAATAAACATAACACATATTTATTAATGAAACTTTACCAATTTTATATATAAAATGCTATTATATATGTACAACAACAATAACAATGTGATAGCTGGGCTAGATTATATTAATGACATGGCAACATTGATGTTGTTGTTACTTATAATTATTTTTCAATTAAACAGTCTATCAATCAATCAACAGACATTTATCAAATGTTTACTGTCCTGAGGACTAGTGCAAAAGAAAAATAATCCCTGCCCTCAAGAAACCTATATTCAAATGGAGGTGACAACATACATGCATATAGATATACATGTACACATCTATATGCATTTATGTATCTATAGGTGTATATATATACATATGCAAACATGTAAACATAGCTTAACACAGTGCCTAATACATAGTAGGTATTTAATAAATGTTTATTGACTGACAAATGTACACACACATTCATACAAGGTACATATATACACGATATACACAAAATAAAAAGAAAGTAATGTAAGGCCACCAGAAGTAACATAAAATTCATTTTCATTGAAGGAAAATATTAAGAATAGACAAAACAAGATTTTCCATTCTAAAATTCTATTTCAACAAACTAATGGAAGATATATAGTGAATACTCTTTGTTCAAATAGACTAAGATTTAAATGAATACCTAATCATCCATAGAAGTCATGCTATGCATATCAGCATACCTTACATACTCTACCATTGGTCTTTCTCTTCCTAGTTATGACAGTATGCTTTATACAACCTCTAAGTATGACCGTGGTGTCATATATCCATGGCAAATGAGAACCAGATTCATTCATATTTCACAATACTTAGTTTTTTTTAAATATAATAACCATTTAGGTAGAATGCTTACAAAAATATGTAGACCTTTACTTTCTTTAATTTCATTTGCAGAGTAGGTATTTTAATTGGGTAATTATCAAATATTATTTTGTAAATGCATTATCCATAGTTCTAACTTATTCATAAATGCATTCTCTCTTTTTTAGATCCAACTATGGGGTTTTAGACCTTTCCATTGATTAATTTAGAATGTCCACTTCTTTAAAAAAAAATGTACAAATATGAAATCAGAAGAAAATTTTGTGATTAAATGAATTTACTTCATCTTATAAAATTTGCAGAATTTTTCTTACTCAACTGGCCTTTGCAAAACCTTTGGCACAAGAAAGCCAGAATGCCTGTTATTTTAGCAATATTAAAGTTCCAAAGGTGTTGCAGCCATATTGTCACACATTTTTGTAAAACATCTGCTTTCCAACATACTGTTTTCTTCTAAAAGTGATTATTTTTGCAATGACTTAAAGAATATATGTAGCTTCTCGTTTCCTGTTTCTTGATATAACTGATAATCTATAAGGCATGCAGCATATACTATCTGCACCATAGGAGAGGACATATTTTTAAAGTAATCCTATGCTTTGCCCTGACAAGAATAAAACTCCATCAGAGCAGAGCCCAGTATGCTTTATTATATAATTTTCATTTTAATATCTGTTAGTGAATAGTGGTCAATAGCTGAATTCTTATGCAAAATAAATCACATTTGCCTATTACTTGGTTGAGGCCCTGCTGTATATGGCGAATAAATATTTTATTAAAACAAATTAATAAATGTGGCCAGTCAGAATAAAAAGCATGGTTTCATTTCTAAATATATATATATATAAGAAATTCATTAATAATAATATTAGGGTATGGATTATCATGGCATCTAAATTTTCTCATCAAAAGAAAAAAAAAGAACAATGGTAGCAATAAATCAGAATGTGTAATTAAGGAAGCTTGGTAGATTAAAAATGCTGAGACCTTTAACCTTTGATGCTATACTCTAAAGTAATATTCAATTTGGGATCCTTTAATCATGATCCAAATAGGAAGGCACTGATTTGTCCCCTCATATTGATTTGACATATATGCCCTTACCTCTGGCTCAAAATCACTCATTTGAACATTAGGTAAATAAACCTCAGTAAACTTTTTGCCAAACTCAATCATAAATATTTGTTAGGAAAAACAGCAGCAGAAATTACAGGAGAACCTTTCCACCTACTCTGAGGACAAAGTTTTTATACATGTGTGAACGTGGATGTATGTTTAAAAAGATATGGGAATTGATTCTTGTTTTATTAGTATTGATTCTACCACTTGGATTCTGTAAATTCAGAAGCAGATTTATTAATACTCAGGCCCGTGGCCTAGGGAAGGTGGACAAACATTCAGCTTGGCACTCAAGTGACTTCAAGCTGATTTGCATACAGGCATTCATCCCAGTACTGTTGCATGTCCCCTGTCTCATTATGATGATGAGAGTTGGGCTGTCTTATGTAGATGACTGTACTTTGCCGGTCATAATCAAGAGAAAAAGAAGGCTGGCATAGGAGCATCGGCTGCTAAAGGACATTAACCCTAGGTAGACAAACTTGCCAAAAAGCACTCAAGAGAAAGAGTGCATCCCTTTTGTTTCAGAGGTCTGTGTATGGCTGGGGGGGGGGGGAGGGAAGGGAGAGGAGAGTGAAGGGGAGTGGAATTCTTTAGCTTTTAGTTTATGGAGAACAATATAAGGTTTTTTCTCAATGTAGAAGTTTTAAGCTAAAAACAAAATTTTTCAAAGCCTACTCCATTCCCTATTTCTTTTTATAAAACAACTTTTAATGTGGAATTGATAAAGATAAAAATTAGAGCCTTACTATAATGACAGCTGAAAAATGGGGGACCTGAATAATTTATTAACATTAATTAATTTAAATTTCCAGGTAAATAAGGCTGATTTATGAATCCCAAATCATGAATAATATCTGCTATATAGATGTCAGATGCAGATGTGAAGTAATCATAGTCAGCTTCCATGTACTAGTTCTCCCATTCAGCTTGTTGAAAAGGGACACCTACTTGGATAATTGTTGCATCTGCATTTTTCACATTCCTTTTCCTCCCTCCTCTTCTCTCCATTCCCATTCTCTGTGCTCAGTAGTAAATTGATTGCTTCTCAGTCCAGACACAGAATTAAGCAGCAGGGGAGTAAAGACTACAAAGCAATGTCAGTAGGTCAGAATGAAGCATACTATGCTATTTTGACCTCCACTAGTGACAAAAGGGAGAAGAGACAACATATTTGTAATTGTCATGTTACACTAAAGTTGAAGCTTGAAAAAAAATTCTGGGCTATAAACATTTGATGCAAACCTAGCAATAAAAGTGAAATGAATGTATTTTTCAGCTGCAGAAAAGCAAGGACAGGGTAAGTAAGACATGAAAGATTGTTATCAATTTGGGGGTGAAAGGACAGGAAGGAGTCAGAATGCTTTGGCTGTCTGAGCAGGAGACTATTCTTGGAGAGTGAAAGAGGTGAAAAAGAAAATTGTGGATATTCGAGGAGTAAAAAATAAAAGATCCAGAGATTCCATTTCGGGATCTTAGTTGTGGGGAAAAAAATTTAGAAGTTATACAAGAAACAAGCAGAAACCAAGAAAGGGATTTAAGGGAAGTTCTTTACAAAATATTCTTGAGGAACTCTATTGGTTAGATGCATAAAAGACTATTTACACTAAGTGTTAAATTTAAGGAGCATAGGGCAATGATAAGGGATTGGATAAGAAATTGGACAAAGCTAAAAGAATGAAACAATATTTGTATAACATGGGAACAACCCTCTCACCAGGAAATGACCAAAGCAGTCAATTAGCATGAATAGGTATCAAGCATGGTTATGCATAACATTTATAAGAGAAATAGGATATCATTATTATGTAGAATGTACTCAGCACGTATATTTTGATTCACTCTATGATCATTAAATAGTAATTAGTGGGGAAAGTTGCTCACTCCAGGGAAGTGAAAGTACTTGTTGTGCTTCCTACCCTCCTTACCTTCTAAAATCTCTTATGTGTCTTTACTTAACTGATAGTGGATTTAACTGCCTGGCTTTTCAGTATCTAGCAGAGGTTGAACCTTTGTGATTTGTATGAGTATATTTACAGAGTGATTTAAAATGTCTTTATGAAATTGGTTTTCTAACCTTATTAAATATTAAATACTGAAGGGATGTTAAAAGTTAGCTTCCTTTCTCTGAGTGCATTAAAAAATTTACTGTTGATAAACCAAACTCCAGTTGAAAAAAGAACGAGAGCAGCTCCAAACAGTAGACTCAGATACTGACAGCTACCTTATCTATATTAAAGCATACATACTGCAGACACATACCTTTAACACTTAAGTGATATGGACTTTTCATTGGCATGATGACTCTCTCCACTAACATCAAGTGCAACTCCTCTGTCACATAATAGATATGGCAAAAAAATCAATCATTCTGAGGTCAATCATGAGTCAGTCTCTCTAAGCTGAGTTATGCTGGCCTTCCAAGGACAGTTGTAAAATCTGACACTAGGGCCTATCCTATCCTTTAAGTACGTATAAATGTACACACATAAGAGCTTTGGTGTGCATCTAGCTATGTAAAATGGTCCTCCACATGTAACAAAGGGGGTGCCATTATATGGCTCAAATGGAGGCCAAATAGCTTCTTCTCCACTCCAAAGTAAACTAATTTCTTCCAAGTAGGGAAGTAGGAAGTTGAGACCAGAAATTTGGCCACTCTGTTCTCTTCAGAAAATGGCAGAGGGTACCAAACTAGAATTATATCTATTTTGTTCTCTTAAATACGGTTTATCTAGGGAATGTGATTTTCAGGTTCAAGCTAAAGTTCTGATCACTATATATTAATGAAAAAGGAGGACTCACACTTTATTTCCAAGGATTGAGACCCTTCCCATTCAATTCCAGTTGCACAATGAACACATACAGCAAAGAAATCCATTTATCCAACTTAGTAGCAGAAGAGATATCAGAAGAAGTATATATAGGAGAATATATACCAGACAGTAGAGACTGAAGGGCTCTCCCATTGTGAAGGAACTTAGATCAAACAGGAGCGGGTCCCATATCATATCTTAGGGGAAATTCCCAAAAGTCCCTAAGGTAGCAAGTTCAGACATGATGCATAATGCTAGTTCCTCTTATATCAGCTTCATCTCAGAGTCTTATTCTCCCTTCAGCACCCTGAAATGGGATCAACATCATCCATCTTCTCCCAAAGCTAGAAGTCAGGAGCAGCTAGGTGGCAAAGTGAATAGAGAACTGGCCCTGGAGTCAGGAGGACCTGAGTTCAAATCTGGCTTCAGACACTTAGCACTTACTAGCCATGTGACCTTGGGCAAGTCACTTAACCCCAATTTCCCTGCCTTCCTCCCTCCAAAAAGCAACAAAAGAAAAAGAAAAAGAAAAAGCTCAAAGTCAGAAGCACCAGAAGCAATTATGAAGCCTAAAGAGCTTCTAAGGAAAAAAAAAGTATGTCTATGTATTTTTTATTTCACTGTGCCTATATCAGTATATGAAATTAATCTGGTGATTCTCTGTTTTTCTGAGTTTTTATATATTTCTAAATATGCGTCTGAAGTGTTTGCTTGATCATGCATCTCCAGTGTTTCTCAAAGAATGTGCTTCTCTCTTTATCTGAGTTTATATCTGTGTGAATATGTGTATCTGCATGAACTTATAACTGTAACTGTTCTTGTGTGAATTGTGTGACTGTGTATTATCTGCTGTCCCCACAATACACATTTCATGGTATGTCTGAGAGTATATATTTGTAGGTGTGAAACTGTTTTTCTGTGTTAGTCCAGGGGCATTTGTACATCTGGATCTGTTTCTCAAACTACATGTACAGAAGAGAATATTCGTTTCTGAGTATGCAGCTAGTAATTTATATGTATGTGCACATATGCACAAACACATTTATAAAAGCTAGTCCATTCAGGATCAGCTCCACATCACGCTGAGGCTAGGCAGGTCAGGGGCCCAGTATTGGTAGCATGGCATAGACATAAAGGCAGCATGAGGACAAAAGAGGGAAAGAATAGACTCAGTCAACCTCATGTCATGAAGCAGTACTTACTTTGCTGCTTCTTCATGCCCAGGTCATGCTCAGCAACTCCAATTTCACATTTATAGGTGGTATGTTGGATGTGGACAGATCCTCAATCTGATGCCATGGAAAAATGCAGCTCCTAGACACTGACATGGCATAAGGATGACTACTGGAACCCTAAGGACCTGCTTACCATAGCCACCACAGGTTCCATGATTGAAGCTGGTCTGTGTGAGCTAAAAGTTATGCTTTTGGACTCAGATTACATCTAAATCAGTTTATGTAGTGAATATCTATCATCTGTAAGCACATACATCAAAATTATATTACACAGAATACCAGAGAAGAAAGGATTCTCAGAGATCAATCTAAAAAGCTCCTAAGTGACTAAAAATACATCTTTTTTTTTTTTAATTAGGTCTCCTTTTTCCACCTAGGTTGGAAGCATGGGGCCTATTCTTACTTAGATACCATTCCATTATCAGCCTGGGAACTTGGTCCTGCTCCATTTCCAAACCCCACTGGTTTCCTGTGCCCTAGTCAACTTGGTGGTCCTCCACCGCTGATGGTTCACCACATTGATCTTATACTTAATGGGGATACTGGCATAGCGTACTGCTTCTTATTACTTCCAACTCAAGATATCACTTCCTCAAAGCAATAACCACTTCTTTTGGATTTGTCACCACACCTGGCAAGATTCCTTCTACAATATCACTGGCAAGTGGTCATCTAGCCTTAACTTAAAAACATCTGTTGTGAGCAATCTTTCTTCCACTTTTGGCTAGTTTTAATTGTTAGGAAAATTTTTATTTACATGGAATTAATATCAAAGTCTGCAATTTCCAACTACTTTTTCTCTTCTTATTTCAACGATAGTCTTTTAAATACTAAAGACAAGAATTAAGCCCTCCCTCCCGATAAATACTATCATTCGTTCAAACAATCTATGGCATAGTCTCCATATTGAACTCATCTGAAGTAAGTCATTAAAACTGATTAAAAACACAACAAAATTCAAAAGATGGTGAAGGCCTTGAATTGATATGAAATTTTATGCTTGGTCTTATCCTGACTACTTGAAACGTACTCATTGTCAGACTATGAAAATGCCTAGGTCATTTTTTTTTTCTAATTGCTTGTGGATTCTGCATCTCATCAAGAAGTTTGGATAATGGGATAAAGAGAGGAAAGTGAAGAGTTGGTTCTCGTGTAATCTCAGCACAGGAGTTCTACAACTAGTAACTTTTTTCATAGATCCTTATTTTAGACTCTAAGTGAAACAGACTATTGATCAATTATCTGTTCATTTCTAACCCTATAGAGTGTAGACAGTTAATATAAATAATTTAGATAAACTCTTATTTTCCCTCGACTAAAGGATTACTTGTCATACTGTTGCCTTGAGTTCTTTGCTTTTGTACACCAATGTTTACATCACACATAAGTTACTATAGTAGCATAATTTTCAAGATGTTGTGCTTCCAGCACTTGACTAAGAGAAGAGGACCTGAGTATGACTCTCACCTGGTGCTTACTGGTCATGTTAGCCTGATCAAGCCATTAACCTCTCTAAATCTCTGTTTGTTTATCTGTCAAATTACTATAGCACTTACTAAACAGGATTGTTGCAAGAAAAAAATTGGATAACACATATGAAACACTTTTCAAACCCTAAGGTGTAGTTTAAATATCAAGATTTTTATATCATAATTGATAGGAATATGTGAAATTTAAGCTATATAGAGATAATTTTCCACCATATTGAAAACTGTAACTCACTTGAAATTAATTGTATTGACTTCACAGCTTCTTGTAGTGCATTAACTGGGATTTTGGGAGATTCAGTTTCCAAACAATAGGAAGAATAATATTAAGTATATCTGACAAGAAAATAAAAGAACAGAAAAAATCAATAACTTGTTAAAAGAATGATTGATGTCAGTTAGATTTTTTTAAAAGAAGCTCTCTATAATAGATTTTTCAGCTGTGCCATCATCATTAGACAAATTTCATTTTACTATACCTCCCCTTCATGTTTTATGGATCATTTATTTCATTCTAGAAATGAATTTTGCCCACAAAAATATAATTTAGTTTGGATTCATTGTTAATTCTTATGGATGATTGATCAGACTGAGATCATGTATAGCTTTATCAACAAGATTAATCTTAGGTAGAAAAAATAGCCAACATCTACTGCTTCTATCAAAGTCTTGATTTAGAACCAAAGATTTCAATGGTCAAAAATATGTTCAATTCATGGAATATATTTTACTTTTCCTATATTCCCCAGGTAAATCTTTTCACTTACATGGATTAAATTTTTGAAACTTCTCACTCACATTTGTACATTGGACTAGTGCTGGAATATTTAAGTGAGCTCATTATCCTCAATTGAAAACATGATAAAAATGTGAATGTCTCTTCATTATATCAAAAGCCACATCATATAATCAGGGTGGATGCCTCATCCTTAGATTGACACAAAATATAACTCCTCCTGACCACAATGGATTGTCTTCATAAGCTCCATGGCCATAAAAGCTTTCACCTGGTGGCCACCATCTCACAATGAAGTTTGTGCTCAGATGTTGCTGGGCTTATCCTCAACTAACTTCCAGGTTGATAGGCTGTGAAAGAACTGGCCTTTACTGGCACAGTCCTTGATAATTGAAGGTTACTTCTATATATACTATAATGAAATAATAGATTAGAACCTTAGTGGAGGAAAGCTTACATTGACATCAGAAAATTTAATAGTAGCCTTGTTTGTATGGAAACAATGAAATCCTAGAACCTTAAGAAAAACCTACTAAGTAGGTTTAGCCATAATGGCAAGATGCTGTGTAGACTGCTCCAGAGCATACCCACCTGACTAGTACCTTTCAAAGAAGAGAAATATTGAACATATCCAATGGGGGGAAAAAAAACTTCCAGACTACCACATTTCTATTCAACTCCATACATAGCTTTTTTCCTTGACTTGCAAGGATCTTAAACTATTTCCACCAAGATAGAGAAGATGATATGAAATATATTCATTGACCCAGCTTTGAGATAGAGAATAGGATAGTAATATCCACAAATAAAGGAGTTTTATTACATTTTTCTACTGATATTTAGAGATTAGGCTTTTAGTTATTTCTTAAATTAAAAGATTTTTTTCTCTTTTGCTTTTTTTCTTTCTCCCACAAATTTCTATTCACCACTAAAAGAAAGAAAGAAAAACTTTGACAAATACACATAGTCAAGGAACTTTACATAATGTCCATGTTCCAAAACGTGTCTCATTTTGCATATTATTGTGTCATAAGGATGATGAATAGGACGGTTTCTAGAGAGAAAAAAAACACAGACATAGACTTGTATAAACCCATCCAGAACAAACCTAGAAGGATAATTTATAGAATAACTTCAAAAAACTTACAAACTCTGATTAATGCAATCACCAACCAATGATTCCAGATGACCAATAATGATGAAAAATTATTGGGAAAAACTTTTTTATTGCTAATTAAAGACTTTGATTGAAATTCTTTGTACATACCCAACCAGAGTTTATGGTCGGCAGCCCACAAAACAGCAAATGTATATCTTTCCTTAAAGTAATCTCTTAAAAATTATAAGTAAAATAAAATAATCTTTTTGACTTGGGAAACTTCCTTAAGAAATCAAAATCAACCAGACAGTAAGAGTTAAGGACTGTTGAAAATGAGGGAGAGAGAACTGTAGGCATGTTGGATGATGATTGATATGGATATAGAAAATAAAAAGATGTGTTTGGGTAGTCTGGTTCAAAAGAAGCATAATATGCATGCAGAGAGCTGTATGAAGTAGCAGTATAATCAGATGTTGAAGCCAGATTTGTGAAGGATCTTGAATGCTGATTTGGTAGTTTGTCTCTCCCTGGTTTTCTATTCAATTACTCAAAAGTTGTCAAAATGAGATTTTTGACATCATCTGGAATATCCAATTCAAGTTTTGTTGTTGTTTTTTTCCCCCCACTGATTGCAATGTGTTGTTAAATCCTTATTTTCTTGGCTACCCAGAATAAACAATAAAAGGTAAACTAACATAATTCACTGTGCAATTCTTTCACTAAGGAAGACCTTGAACATTTCTCAGGAGGGGAGAAGCATCATCAGGCCTGTGCAAACAGGGATATAGAGGATACATTAGATAGGGAGGAGATTGAAGGCAATGAGACTGTTTGAAAGGCAGTTCTAGCTAATGCGGGCTTAAGAGAGTGGTAGCAGTGGAACTGGTAAGAACAGAACAAAAGTTAGCAATAACAAGTAGGTAATATCAACACCAGCAAGACTTGGCAACTATTTGAGTGGAAGAAAAGGAGAAATGAAAAGTGACTCTGAGATTCCAAGAATAGATGACTGGTAAGTTGGTAATACCATTAATAAAAATTTTAAAAACTAGAAGAAGTGGTTGAGGATAAAGATGATGAGTTTATTTGTGTACATATTCAGTTAGAGTTTGCAACAGGTCTGCAGATCTACAGGCCAATAAATATACAATAAGCAGTAATATGAATCCTTAATTCAGATGAGAAGTTGGGGAAGGAGATACAATTGGGAGACATGGGTATAGAGGTTATAGTTAAAGCCATGTACAGGCCAAGTCTAACTGATTCTTGAGTCTGAGTCCAGAGACTTGTTCACTTGCTCCAAGTTTAAGGACTCGTTGAGCTATGTCCAAGTTCAGACTTGTTGACTTGTTGAAATCTGGGAGGGTGAAAAGTCTCCTCTGGACAGGTGTGCCATATCTTTCCCCAAGAAGAATATTTGGCAATCAGTATCAAGAAATATTGCTTGTCTCCTACGAGCAGACTGGGCATGCAGGAAGAGCTTAGCGGTCAAGGTCGTTGCTGATATCTATGTTTAGCTGAGTGCATTCGTGAGAAACTGGTGATCTTGAAGTTCCCTGTAAAACTTTCAATATATACACAAGAAAGATATATAATCAATTTGCCACTCCATTAAACTAGCATCATTGTCTAACCATGCTCACCTAACCCGACTCTTTTGTTCACCATCATTCTTACGCCATCAGTTGCTGGCACATGGTAGACATGAGATTGACATATATGGGGTATATGGAAAGAAAGATAGCTATGTGCAATGCTTACCTTAAAGGAATAGAAGGAGGAAAAGGAGACAGTATTCAGGGTCCTATATCAAGCTACTACAACCTCTTGCTCCTTTACTGAATTTAACCATATCCCAGCAAACTTCTAAACCCTAAAGATGCTTCTCCAAACCTGTTTTGAAGAAGTAATCAGACTGACCAAACTCATTCCTTCACTTTTCTCCCATCACCTTTCCTGATGCTAGAAATCTTCATATAGAATCTAGGTTATACAATGACAAAAGAGATGGCCCTGGAATCAGGAATACTTAAGTTCAAGTCTAGCATCAGGCACTTAATAGATGTGTGACCCTGGGCAAGTCGCTTAACTTTCATCTGTTCCAGTTTCTTCAATTGTAAAATATGTATATTAATAGAACCTATATCTGAGAATTGCTGTAAGGATAAAAATTAGATAATACTTGTAAAGCTCTTACTAAGCTCTTAGCCTGGATGATAGTAAGTGGTTACCAAATGCTTGTTGACTTAACTTTTTTTTTTTTGCTCTTTGGAAGGGGGGAGAAAGGGCAGTTGTAGTTAAGTGACTTGCCCAAGGTCACACAGTTGGTGAGTGTGTCAAGTGTCTGAGGGCAGATTTGAACCCAGGTTCTCCTGACTCCAGGGTTGGTGCTCTATTCACTGCACCACCTAGCTGCCTCCTTGTTGACTTAATTTGATGTAACTTTAGACACAAGTGTGTTTGAGTGAATTAGAAAAATCTCCAAAGGTGTTGTTGAAGAGAAAGATGATATTACATTTTTGTCATCATTGCCCAGTCCTTCAATACAGTCGGTGCCTAAGTCTTTAAGCAGCTTAAAATAAATAATTTTTAAACTTATTTTACAATGGAAGATAAAGACATAAAGGGAAAGATACTCAGATAACCAGAATTTCCAGAGCAGAATATCCCTACCATAAAGAGATCTCACTTGACATTCTCTCTGTTACTTCTGCAAAAATAGAGAACAAGATATAATGTGATAGCCTCAACACCAATCAAGTGGCCCAGGCTATCTTCTTATAAACCATAGGTAGTCTCATAAATAGAAAGAGGATAGTATTCTCATTTTGATTCTTAGAGGTAGTTGCTCCCTTTATACTTCACAGATCAACTGCTCTAATTTCTGATTGTGGTAGCACTGTCATAGAGAAGAGTGTTCATAGAAGTAGGAGAAGTAGAATGGCGCTGGATGAGGGAGATGAAGGAAATTATCAACAAGACGCTCAACAATGTCAAGTGTTATGGAGAAGTTGGAAATATGAAGACTTAGAAAAACCCATTTGCTGTCAATTAGGAAAGAATGGAAGCCAAACTGCAAAAGCTAAGTGCATGTAGAGGAAATGGAGATAGTGATAGGAGATAGAGATATACTCCTCTTTCTAGAAGTTTGGCAGGGAAATAGGTTGGTAGGAAGGTCTTCTAAGTTATCTTTTAGTTCTAAAAAGATTATCCTAGAGCCTTACTCATAGCCTAAGATTGCAGCAGGATTAAAGGAAGGAAATTGTTGTTGTTTTAGGGTAAGACGTGATTATATTTAAAAACAGAGAATTGTCTAATAGAGAGGCATGAATTATAGTGCAGAAGAACAAAGGGATGATCATGGATCAAAGTCCCAAAAGAAGTGGGAAGGTTTGGGACCAGGCCACAAAGATCTTGGAAAAGAGGAAAGAGAACTCTTTTTTTCTGAAATAAGAGGAAAAGAACAAATGGGTAAAAACACGGAAAAATTTGTGACTGTAGAATAAAGGAATTAAAACAACTGAAATTATATAGCTTTAATATCAGTAAGGTAGGAATTTAAGCCACATACTGAACACTGGCATAGTTAGTCATGAAAACACACACACACAAACGCACACACACACACACAACTTCTTTAATATTAAGAAAAAATCAGGTAGATTAGGTCAATACTAAATGAGGCAAACACCATTTCATTGGTATGTATGCTTCTTTTACCTTTCCAGAAAACAATTCCTCCATACCTTAATAATGAGGCACCATGGCCAAAACAGGAAATAAAATCATTACTTTTAGCCACATTTCTGGTTGATAAACCTCTTAGAACTTAGATCAGCTGATCCCCAGATGACAAAGACATCTATTTGGCTTTTAAAGTCATCACAACATAGCTCCTTCCTAACTTTCCTGCTCTCTTTCTCTTTAATCTCCTCCATGTACTCCAGGATCTAGTAACACTGTCATTCTTGCTGGGTGGTGTTGTTTGTTCATGACACTCCATCTATTAATTTGTGCTTTTTTTCATTTGCTATGTCCCATTTCTGGAATGCTTCCCCTTCTAACTTCTGCCCTCAGAAAAGTTTCCCTGGCTTCCTCAAGATTCAGCTTAAGTCCTACATTCTTCTAGAGCCTTATATATAGTGGGTACAATGTTGTATGTTGCCTCCCCATTAGAAACAGAGCTCCTGTAAGGCAGAGAACATGTATTTGTCTTTATTTGCATCTTTTGCACCTTTCAATGTACCTGACATATTGTAAGCCCTTAAAAATATTTGTGATTGATTGACTGATTAATTGTGTGATTGACTGAGGAAGTCATTTAACCACACTACACCTCAGTTTAGTCATCTATAAAATAAGAAGGCAAAACTTGGTACTTTCTCAGGTCCCTTCCAACTTTAAACCTCATGATGTTGTTCTTTCACCCACCTTTGCATATTTTCATACCCATTTTGTGCCTAGACTCGATTTCTCCGTAAGTCTCTCTTATAACCCATCCTATCCTTAAAATCCCTTTCTCTAGGCACCTAGATCCTACCTTCTATCAGGGACTCTTTTCCCTTCCAGAATTTTTAACACTTCCCTGATCTTTCTTATGCACTATTTTAATTTGAATGTCAAGTTAAAGTGTTTAAACTTTCTTCTCTACTTCAATCACCTGGAATACACAAACAAATGAAAATCTGTACAGAAGATAGTGACTTTATTGGTGAGAGAGATGGCAGCCATATCATCTAAGGATCAATTTAAGGAACTAAATATGGTTAACCTGGAAACTTGGGAGGTGAAAGGAAAACACAACTTTCCCATTGCGTCCTTGTCTTATTCTGTAAAGTAAGTTTAAATAATTGGAATTTTCTTTAAGCTATTTGAAGATGATGGTTATGGCATAGTGAACATAGTACCACATTAAATTTTACATAGGAAAAAAAATCATCCAGAAACTAATTACTGGCAACTGCAAATCACAAGTATTTTAAACAACAGCTGCACCAAACATTTCCCCAGAAGTGGACTTCATAGTTGAAAGGGAAATAGAGAAGAACCTAGATGAAGCAGATAAATATTACTAAAAACTAAAATCCACAAACAATATTTTAAGTGTGAAATACTTCAGTGAGTTTGGGAAATATGAAACAAATCTAATATCTAACCTCTTTTGTCTCTAGTCACATAAATATGGCTTAATCAGAACTGAAATTTTATCAAACTAGACTATCCTGCTTTGTGATACCACATCTCAGGAAATGATTGCTTGGAAAAGTCAAGTCCTCTGGTGTCTGCAGGATAGAACTAAAGTACAATATAATAAGGAAGTATCTAGGTTCTTTAGTCAATAAGAGTGCTAGGCCTGGAATCAAGAAGATCTGATTTTAAATCTAGCCTTAGATACTTCCAACCTATGTGATCCTGGGGAAGTCACTTAACCCTGTTTACTTCAGTTCTTCATGTGTAAAATCAGTTGGAGAGGGAAATGACAAATCACTACCATATCTTTGACAAGAAAACCCCATAAAAAGTATGGTCCACAGGATCTTGAAGAGTTGGGCATGACAGGGGTGTATGGCAGTGTAGAAGCAGCAAGTCTCCACAGCTCGCACATAGTCACCTCAAATACACATAAAGTATGACTCTAAACAAAGTTTAGGGCTCTAAAACACAAAAATACATTTCAAGCTGAAGGCAGGATGGCAGGAAGGGATAATTGCAGCATTGGGAGCCGAAATCAGCCCAACCTAAAACCGTGGCTTGGCCCGGGGGGTGGCCAGGACAAGCCGCAGCTTGAGCCTTCAGGAGAGTGGATCAGCGGCAGCTGTGGCAGCTTCCAGAAGTATAAAGCCATAAGAAAAAAGGACTAGGTGAAAGAACAGTGGAAATCAGCTAAACTTGGGGGAGAAAAGTGGTCTGGCCTAACTACCTCCTGGGCAAGGAGGCAGCAGAAGAGGTGGCCCTGCAGATGTCTCCACGTGGCTGCTTCAGAGCTCCTGGCCTGCAGACTGCAGGGGGGCCAAGCAATCATTCAGAGGCTAAGTGCTCTTGCCTTGAGCTGCCTGGATCCAGATCATGGTCTTGGGTGGTGGTCCTGGGGTGCGTTTTCAGTGAGCAAAAGCTGGTGGGAGCTGCAAAAAAAAAGGCAGCTCCCTAATAGCTCCAGCAGCTGTGAAAACCACAGCAATTTGAGACAGAGCTTTTCCCTCTGGAAGCAGAGTTCCACAGAGCTAAAAAATCAAGTAACTGACTGGCCAAAATGAGCAGGCAAAGGAAGCAAAGTAAGAACAGCAATTGAACTCTAGATTCCTTCTTTGAGGACAAGAAGGATCAAAGCACGGATTGGGAGGAAGACAACACAGTCAGAAATCCCACACCAAAAGCTTCCAAGAAACATGAAGACTGCCTACAAGCCATAGATGAGCTTAGGAAGGATTTTGAAAACCAAATAAGAGAAGTGGAGGAAAAATTGGGAAGAGAAATGAGAATGATGCAAGAAAATCATGAAAAGAGAGTCAACAACCTGACTGAAGAAAATAACACCTTAAAAAATAGATAAACTCAAATGGCAAAAGAGGCCCAAAAAGCCAATGAGGAGAAGAATGTCTTAAAAAGTTGAATTTGCCAGATGGAAAAAGAATCTTAAAAGCTTTCTAAAGAGAAGAATTCCTTCAGAATTAGAGTGGAGCAAATAGAAGCAAATGACTTTGTGAGAAATGAAGACACTATTAAACAGATCCAAACAAACGTAAAAACAGAAGGCAATGTGAAATATCTCCTTAAAAAAACCACTTACCTGGAAAATAGATCAAGGAGTGAAAATTTAAAAATTATTGGACTACCTGAAAGCCATGATCAAAAAAAGAACTTAGAAAGCATCCATCAAGAAATTCTCAAGGAAAATTGCCCTGATATTTTACAACTGGAGGGCAAAACAGAACTTGAAAAAATTCACCAATCACCTCCTGAAAAAGATCCCAAAAGAAAACTCCTAGGAATATTGTAGCCAGGTTCCGGAGTCCACAGATCAAGGAGAAAATATTACAAGCTGCCAAGAAGAAACAATTTGAATACTTTGGAAACACAATTAGGATAACCCAGGATCTAGCGGCTTCTACATTACAGGATTGAAGGGCCTGGAATATGATATTCCAGAGATCAAGGGAGCTAGGATTAAAACCAAGAATCACCTATCCAGCAAAATTGAGTATAGTGTTCCAGGGGAAAATATGGTCATTCAGTGAGGTGGAGGACTTTCAAACATTCTGGCTGAAAAAACCAGAACTGAAAAGAAAGTCTGACCCTCAAATACAAGAAGCATGGGAAGGTAAACATGGAAAAGAAATAATAAGGAACTTATCAAAGTTTAACTATTTATATGCCAACAGGGAAAAGCAATAATTGTAACTTATGAAACTTTTCTCAGTATGAGGATAGGTGAAGGGAATACAAATGTATATATACATATACATAAACATATGTCTGTATAGGAGGGTTTATATATGTGTATGAACACATATCTGAGTATGTGTATATATGAGTACATAGAGGGC